>JAFMTC010000066.1:0-29171 GCA_018845635.1 Nicrophorus orbicollis | reverse complement strand
ACATTCTGTCGCGAATTGCAAAAATTCGGGGAAAACGCGAGCCCCTAGAGCCGCTGTGATCGGTCGGTGATTGCTCGTACATTCGAATACGAGTAATCCCTCAACGGATGCACCTCGTGAAGGTTTTAGCACAGACGGTCTTGCCATTCAATGCGTACTACTGCGAACATAATACACATGGAATGACCTGGTAATAATACCTTGCATCCATATAAATAGCGAATAAATGTTTGAAAATTAAGCTGGAAAAGAAAAAACATGGTAAGAAATACAATTACTTACAAACGATCGGCATCTCCAAACGGCTGCGTTTCAATTTCTACATTAACTAATAAATAAGCCACGAATGTTCATTGTTTATTGGGCATTTCTAATTGGAATGATGTTGACTTAAGAAAGCTCCGCGCACAACTCTGAAGTAGTGGCGCTGCGATCGCACCAACAGGTGATACGCACATCATTTTTATTGTTTGCAATAAAAATGCATTGGTATCAATGTTGAACAATACAAAGTGGGAGGAGTTAAAAGCGCGTCGGTCCGCCATTTTGAAAGCTTCCAAATTTGCAATTAATTAATGCAAATTTCTCAATTACTAATTATTCCAAGCCAACCAAATCTTAACACGACTTGCGCAATCGATGGGCGAACAAATTAGGAGACTATCAATGCAATTCGAATTTTTTTTTTTTGGTCGCGCATTATCAAGTCACTAACCTTAGATTCCACCAAAATCCATTTGGATCGTGATCCCCGATGATGGTTTTCATTGACCACAGGGTATTTCATTTAATTGGAACGAGTTGCACAACAATTTGAATGTTCAAAAGCGTGGGTGTACGTGAACTCAATCAACGCCGAACGACAACTGAGTGATTCCTCGTATCGGCGCATGCGCTATGGGAGTTACCAACTGATTAATATACATGTAGCGCCAATATGACAACAATTAAAGTATTGTTCATAAAATATTAATTTATCAAACCCAATAATTTTCTAATTAAATGATTATCAATATACAAATGGGTTAATTCCAACATGTGATTTCGATTAGTGTTAGGCAATTTATCATATTGAACACAGTTCATCGAATACTGTTTCATATAATATACAAAATGTTAATCGATTGATCACATTGAATACAGATCAGAAAATACAGTTTCATATAACTTACTAAATGTTAATTGTTAATTGATCACATAGATTACAGTTCATCAAATACAGTTTCATATAATCATCCTATTAATTTTAAACAATACTCACTAATTAATCTACTAAGATCATTTCACAGGATCATTTCTATAGTATATCTTCACAACAATTAATATACTAATTACTATTACAAGTTTTAATATAGACTAATATGTTAAATTATAAATGAACTTATTTGTATGTTCATTCAATTGTAAATGAACGAAAAGGTTATGCAAAAGTATTTTCATAATATTTGCGCCAATAATAAATGTGGCGACACCTGGTGAGTTACCGAGTAAATAACCATGGGCAATCATAGCAGATACATTTTTTTTCCCATAAGACTGTTTCCCCCTGGTCAAATACGTTAGAAATTAGTGATATTTGATTGGTAGGCCTGCATCAAAACAATGTTGACACCTGGTTTGTCAGTTTGTGACTCAAAAGTTTAAAAGTTATTTTTATTTACAATTTATAATTTATTTTAAAGTAATTAATTTAATTGATAAACTTTCGACCCCGGAAACAAATCCGGCTGCCATCGATTTTTACAATAAAATGGATCTTCTGCGGTAGCAACCGTTTTTAAATGTGTTTTAACTTGTGTTTGTTTAAAAAAGTCTGTTAAAAAATGTCTATTAACATAAACGTGAATGGAAATTCATTTAAGAAGAAGGGAAAGGCCGTGAAGATGATACCCACGGATTCCCAAAGGGAACTGGAAGAGCTCAACAGGAGACGAATCATAAGAATGCAACAGGTTCGACAATTTCTACGTTGTTTTAGGTTAATGTTTCATTACATTGTTTCTTATTCGAAATAGGTACGTGAGCAAAGCAAAGACATTGCTGCTAATGTCAGGGAACGCGTGAAAAAAGTTAAAGCAAAGCAACAGGAGAAATTGGAGGAAGAAAGTGCAACAAGACTGAAAGAGTGGCAGAATCGAAAGCTTCTCGATTTGCAGGGCCAATATAGAGAGAGCTTGAAGGATATTGGACTTGGACATACGCAGGCTCTAATTGAGGAGAATGAAGAAATTGAATATATTGAGAAACGTGATCAGCATTACAAAGATCAAGCAAATAGTAGAGGTACAATGGCAAAGGAGAAACAGCAAATTGATAAGAACGAGGAGAGCTTGAGAGCTGCTATACCCAAGCAATTAAAAAAGATGGTTAGAGATTCGGAAGATGCTAGAGCAGCTATGGTGTGCAAAACAAAGAGGACCACTCCAAAAAAGAAAAAAACGAAAACTTATGAAGTTCCTGCAGTTGGGGATGTTTCCATTGATGTTGAAAATAATATTTCTAATTTGAAGAGTAATAAGGCTGGAAAAAGTCCCAAACAAAAGAGACATAACAGATCTTCATACGATGACAATAGATCTGAGGTTGAGCAGAGAGTTATTAATTACAGAAAAAAGAATAGTGATTCCAGTGATTCTGATATAGATAGTGAAGTTGAAGAACGGGTAATAGATTATAATAAAGGCCATAGATACAGGTCTCCTCAAAACCTTCATTATACCAGTCCAATAGATGAACCAGACCACAAACGGAGAGAGGATGGGAGATCTAGAAGTCCCAGAGACCATCACAGAAATGACAATAATTATAAAGAGAAAGGTATTCCTAATATTTCAAATGGAAAGAATACTCTGGACCATAGGGATAGAAGGAACCATACGAAAATGGATGATACAGAGCAGTCGTATTATGTGGATGATTCAAAATCTAGAAATTACCCCAACTGTTGTTATAAAGAAGGTGATGATAATTATAATTCTCGCTCACGTAAGAAACCACGGCAACCATTAAATTATACCGACGAAGTAGAAGATTCCAGATATGCTTCTAAACATCCACGTTCTCGTTACAATGGAGACAGTATTCAAGATTCATATCTCTCAGATGAAGATGGTACACGTGTCAGAGATCATAATGAAAAATCTATGTATACCGATGATGAAAGCATGCGGCCCCGACAAACTTTACGCACAAAAGTTCCAAACAAACAGTATTTATCAACTAAAGACGAAATACCTCAATCTAAGCGCACTTCTTCGAGGTCTCCAAAGGAAGACTTTTCAAGAAAAGCTCCAAATGAATTCCAATCTATACGCACTTCTTCGAGGTCTCCGAAGGAAGACTTTTCAAGAAAAGCTCCAAATGAATTTCAAAGTAGAACTTCCCGTTCACCGACAAATTCCAAAAATCAAACTAAAAAGAAAGAACATTCGCCACGATCGAAAGACACGACTGATTCTTGTTTTCCTGGAAAGCGGAAAAAGAATTTAACTTTTGATGAGAGGAAGCACAGCGAATCTTCGTTGCAAGGTGAATATAAAGTATTTTTGTTGTTGGATTATATTCAATATTTTGTTTATTTTTAGATTCCGAAGAGGTTTCGTTGGATTTCCCAAAAGACACGCGGATTTCGGACAGGATAAGAAATCGGAAAATACCAGACACACAACCGAAGCTTTCTGTGGATCAAGGAATTGACGTTCAACATTTTGATCATAGCACTCAAACTCCCGTAGATTGTGCTTGCCAGGTGCAGGAAATTCCCGAAAAGCCCACAGTGAGTTTGAAGACTGGCAGCTGTGATAAAACTTGTTCCACGAGGGTGCCGTATTATGATCACAAAAATAGATACACTGGTGAATCTATGACTGACCACAGTGTGCACAAAATATCGGAGGACAGTATAGAGGTTTGTGTTGAAGATAACGAAGCTCCTGGTGTTTACGAGAAGATGAAATTCAAGCGAGAGCTTGACGCTGAACAACGCGGTAAGCTTGCCATGGAAAAGGTAAGGATACAAAAGGATTATGACAATTTAGTGCACAAATTACCAGTCCTCCAAAAACAAGAAAGATTAGCATCAATGAATCCAAATAGAGACAAGTTGCACATGTCTAACGATCGAAGAAAGACACAAGATAAGCAGCGTCAGAACAAAATGGAAAATGCTTTTGAAAAACTTGTAGCTAATACTATCACCATACCACCAAAGAAACGCAGCTCTGACGATGTATTCAATCCTGGTAGTTGGAATAATGAAGTACCTGAAAAGAGCTCCAGCGATATTTCCACAGACAAGCTAAAAATATTGCTGGAGAAGTTGAAGATTCAAAAGGAAATGCTGATGATGGAAACTGAGCCCGGCGGTAGCAGTCTTCAAAATATCACTGATCTAGAGGGCTCAGAAAATGTTAAGGCCAAACCAAAATTAAGTTCCGTTTCGGTTTCTACTAGTCCCATTAAGAAACACAAAAATTTGATGAAAAAAGGCGCAAAGAGCCCTAAGCGTAGAACACGCAGAGACGTATTGATTCTGCAAAATATGAGTACTCAGACTAGTCCGCCGGTAAAGATGACTGTTTCAACTGAAACCACTTCAAAAGAAGATACACCTAAGGAGGAACCACTCAACGTAGCTTGTGAGTGCAAAAGTATCAAAGTTGATGAGAATTACTGTGAAATTTTAATAAAAATTCCAGACAAAGAGAAAGCGGAGGTTGTCATTAAGAGTCCAAGAAAAGATGCGGAAAATGAAACTGTTAAGGTGAAATTGGGCGAAGAGAAAAAGAAGCCAAAATATACAAAGAAAAAACGTACAGCTAAACCAATTATCAATAAGGATAAAACGTGGAATGATGAATTTAGTAAGAACAATAGTAGCACTTCGTATATGACGCCTCCGGAATTTTCTAAAACTGAATATAGTAAGAACATTAGTAATTCGTTGAAGAATTCGAGTCAGGAACAAGAAAACGATTTTGCAAAACTTTTGCATAAAAAACCTCAACAAAGTAACGTCAGCAACGAATCATCTTCGAAACCCATAGAACCAAAGTTACTAAGTTATATTAAGAAATTATTGAATATGTCAAGAGGAAGTATTGATGATTTAAGTGTAAGCACTGTTAGTGAAGTATCTACACCGAGTTCAAGTATAATCAATATGGATAGTAATAATCCGAGAGCGAAGCTAATGAATGTTCTTAAGTTTTGTAATATCGATATCAACGATCTTATAGAAAATCTCAGCAAGTCTTCAACATCAACAAGAAATGAAACCAGTAAAAACACCACTAACAACAATAATACTCCTCAAGAGTTGACGGTGGAAGCATGCGATGAAACGAACTATCCTCAGTTGATAAGTAACCATTACAACAATATGGCAGATCAATGCCAAAAGCGAATCAACGACATAAACGAGAAATTACTTAAGGTTAGAGCCGAGGCGAGGAAGTTGGAAAGTCCTAATACGAGCGACGACAAGGAAAACACCACCTACTTCAATTTACCCAAATCCAATGACTCAACGAACAGTACGAGCCCTGAACAAAGAATGTTGAACAATAAACTGTTAACTATTGATTTGGATCAGTTGGCCGAGCATTTACTTAAGAAGAGTCCTAGAATTATAAGCCAAGATGTTGATAAAGATATAGCGGACAGGTATTTGAAGTTGCTGGACGAGAAGCCAGTAGCACAGGAGGCTGATTTTGTGCCTCTGTTGAATTTCGATTTGCAGAATGTCTCAAAATTTCCGGATGTGAAACACAAGAAACCACCGCCTACAGTAAAGAACTTGACGGTAACCAGATTAAAACCGGAACTGAACTTTAAGCCGCACGAGCTATCAACGATAGCCGAGGGCGATAGCCTTCGCAGGTCGAAGAGCCCTGAAATCCTGGTCAACGTGACAGCTTCTGATGGTTCACAGGGAGCAATCAGCAATGCAAATTCTGCAGTTACTAGTAATTTGGAGGCAATTGAAATGATGGGACTGCAAATGAAAATCTTTAATAATCTGAGCGGCGACGCAGGTTCAGATAAGTCTTTTTCGGATCAAAATAAGAATAACAGAAGCCCTAAAACTGTGAACTTTGACAGCGAAACGAAAACTTCGCAGCCTGGACAAAATGTTATTAAAAGTCCGCAATTAGGACCAAGAGGTACACAAAGTCCTCAACCTGGACCAAGTGTAATCAAGAACTTTTCTCCTCAGCCAAGTCCGAAACAAAATGTTAATCAGAACGCTATTCAACATTTCAGTCCGCAGCCTGGCCCGAGCGGCCTGTGTAAACCGCCGAAGATAACTCTCGAAGATATTATCAAGAGGATACAAGATGCCAACAGTACAGATAGTTCTACGGATATATCGGAGATAGACATCGAGGCTATGCTTAGGAATATGGGTATGGGTTGGGCAGCGACTACGATTAAAAAAACTAGAGAAACGTTGGTGCAGGAATCGAGTTCCAGTTCTATGGAGAACAAGGAGTCCAGCAGCGACATGAGCTTGAACAGAGGTAAGAATATTAGCTCGAGCACAATGAAAAGTGATAATAGCATATCACCATATTTGACGGACTTTCAAAACATTTCCGCTATACACGGCTCTGGTACAATTTTAGATAAACAGCTGAGAACCTCAACGCCATTGCAGTTAAGCAAAAGCTCCTCATCAACAACTGATTAATTAATTTATTTCCTTTTTAATTATGTAAATAAACATTTCTATGAAATAATATATATTTTTTAATAATTAAAACTGTCTATTGATTTACCTTGTTGTCTTGTTACCTTGTCGTTTTAATAGTTTCAGATTTAATACTGTACAAATCTGTGCTGAGTTTTGCAGATGCGTCAAAATTTGAATTTACATTGCTAAGTTCAGTTCAGTAGTGCTTCAGTGGTGCGTTCTATCTGACAGTTCCCAGCCAGTTATTGTGAAGTCTTCGTTTGACAGGTGACAGTTCGAGTATATTTTTCAGTTCGTTTTTTTCGTTCGATTTCTTGCAACAATTAGTGTAATTTCCCCATATTCTTGTTTTCACCGCAGTCCAAAGACATCCAGCTCGCAATGAACAACCAGGGAAGCCTGACACCAGGTAAAGTAACTCTGGTTACAATCAATAGGATAGACGAGATAGAAAAAAAGCAAACGTCAGTACAGATTGCTGTTTACGTTCCTTTTAATTATTATTTACGAAGGCATTGACTTCCCATGCATTATTTCTTTTGTTTTGACACATGCAACTAATAATTACTTTATCGAGTGTCCCATTTGAACGGTATTGCTATAACCGGATTTTTTTCGTTCCTCTCCTATTGGTTGAATTCATTGTTTAGTCCCGTTACTTGTACAATAATACGGACAAAAAGCGTGAAACATGACCGCATTATTTCTTGCGAATTTGCTGTTGTGCTGCGAGGATAGTAACAAGGAATTGATACATTGTATTGTAAGGTGTTGCTGGATAGGATTGGAATATGCTTGCAATCGCGTTGGCATTCGCATGGTTGGCTGGTTGCATAGAACGTCGCCGGTGAGTTCTTAGCCTCGGGGTGAAAGTGAGCAGAGAACAACAAGACAAGGAGGAAAAGAAAGTTCGATTCACCGTGTGAGATGGCAGCTGTTCTGTGGGACGTATGAAAAGGTAGTTTTCGGATCATTCGAATCGATGCACCGATATGTGCGATGAGTGTCGAACCTCAGAGCCTGGAATACATCGAAGATCCGTACTTCAACCCTCCGGAAGGCGGATGCTTCACGCCTAGCCTGGACGAGTGTTATGCCGAAGAGGATGGATGCGACCTCCTCGAGTCCGAACTTGACTTGTTCGACTTGCGGCAATTGGACTTCGACGACCATCCGTCTTCCGCTCTAGCCGGGAACGAGGATGAGAGCGTCAACGTCGAGGCGGAATTCTTCAATGCGAAACGCGCGAACACCATTATCCGGTCGTTCTTCCGCAAGGACTTTAAGCGGCAAGTGCGCGTTACGTACAGTGACCTGACGAAACCCTACCTAGCGAAATTGCCCAAAGAAAACTCTTTTCGGAAATACCTAGATATTTCTAACGGGAACGGTAAGCGGATCTTAACACCAGCGTTTCGTCACGGGAGGTCATGGTTCTTCGCATCATCCACAACTTGATATGTTGCTGTTTAACAACCTTTCTGAGACCCACCACTAACCATTTTCGATGTGCCGATGAATTTTCCAGATCGTTTCGAAATATTAAAAATTTCAATTTAATTTTTTAGATGAAATTCTGGCTGACGACAGCACTATGAAGAACTTGTCTAAGGAGGAAATGCTGCAACTGGAGGAGGAGTACAAGGCCGAAATGGCCAGAATCGATGATGAAATTGCTACTCTTCGCACAGTTTTAGCAGCTAAGATCCGTCGCAACGCTGAACTAAAACGATTGCTGGGCATTACAGTGTGGAAAGAAGTCACCGACGATATCAATCAGGGATTGAAGAACGTTAAGGATAGCAATGTGTAAGCACAAATCACTCTTCCTACAATTTATTTCTAAGTAGTATAAAAACAGAGTTGTTAAAACTTTTTCAGTCATTAGAAAGTCCGTAACTATAAACCTCAATAATATTCAATGAAAAAGTAAAACCAACAACTAATTTATCTCAACAATTATGTGAGAATGAATCTTTAATTATATAGTGTTTACTCAAACAATTAACGTCAAATTGTATCTCAATTTATAAAGTAAACATTTAAATTAAACAACATGTATAAGACGCGCATTTCCAATACTTCGATCGTGTTTCCTAAATCTGACCTACAAAATCTATTTTAAATTACAACGCAATATCAATAACGTCAATGATTCATAGTAATAGTGCATTCAATAACGTACCATTGTTAACCCAAATATAACCTTTATTTGATTGCTCTATATACTTGAGCGTTTATACAATTCCATCATTGAATTTTTACTGCTTCACTTTCATTTGTATGCCACTTTAATTAATCAATAACATCACTTTCTATGAGTGTGCGTGAGTCATATATAATTTACAAAGAAAATGTAATTTCGTGGGAAAGCGAAATATTTCCAATATTTTGTCTTTTCACATATAAAAACTTAATATTAACTGAAGCATAACATGATCGAGAAAGTTAGTTATTGTTTAAAAGCAAGTTAGTATTAACTAAAGTTTGGATTACCGTATTCTTTAAATTGTAAAGCAACCTTTTAAATTGACTTAAAATTGAAGTGCGTCTGAATGAAATATTAAAATACGAATCTGAAAATAGACTCATACATTTTTACATTATATTACGCTTTTATCTTTATTTAAATGTTGCATAACTTGCATGCTATTTAAGATGATAATGTATTATTAGTTTATCTACTTTCAGTTATTTCAATATTTTACAGTTAAAATTTAGTTTTTAAGATTTACTTATAGTTTAATCTATTATTTCTTCTTTATTTTGTTATTTATTTTTTCATAATTTATCATAGTTATCAAACTGTTGAATCAAAAGTTGGTCAGGTCACTAAGGCAGTTACCGATGCGCCGATGTAAGTTTCGTCTCAATTGGATGTTATATCAAAATGCGAAGTGTTTTAACAATGAAATCATCATGTTCTGTTTACAGTTATCAGAAGACAACCTCTTTGATCGGTGGTTTGACTGGGGGTATCACCAACAAGATTGGGCAGATGAGACATTCCGAATCCTTCAAATCGTTTGAAGAGAAAGCCACTTCGGCTATTGAAAACGTTAAGGTGAGTTTTATATGATTTATCTTCATAACCATTCGGTGCTTTTTCAAATTAGTGCTTCGATTTTCACATAGATCGTTTTATTTATTTTTTTCTTTTTATAGAGAAGGTTTTCTGTTACACCAACCAATTAATTGGGGTCACGCTTGTACATATTTTAGTTAAGGTGTAGGACATTATTTAGTTTTGGTTTAATTAGTGAGTGTTTTTATTTTACTTATTTTTATAATTAATATTTGTCTAATCCACTAACACATCGTCGTTTGAGTCAATAGTATTCTCTTCATTGAAAACATACGAATTTTTCTTCTTTTCGGTGTAAAAATTAATTCTATTGCGCTGATAATAATATTAATTGCAATTAAATTCACTTTTCGCTAATCTCACTATTCAACTTGTTGCAATGATCTTGGTTTTCAGACTAAAGTTGGCGGCGTTTCTCGTTCTGGTTCTCAGCAGAGTTTGGACGAAGCACTCAGAACTCGCTCCGTTTCGGTATCCACAAGCCCCACAATTCCAGAGGAAAAACCCATCGCATAATGATATTTTCCCGATAACCATTTTTATTAACTGTTATTTTCGTCTTTATATTATTTGCCTTCAAGGGACGTTCCATGATGAAAAAAACGTTGTATCGTATATGCCTTAAATGTTCGCCTCAAACAAACAAAAAAACTATGGTTCACCTGTTATTTTCGATCTCTTCAATTATTATTATTATTCCCAGCGCACGATATTTCTGATCCATCTAAATCAGTTTACTTTATTCTTGTTGCTTCAATGCGCCACTCAGCAAATGCTAAATATAATTTTAGGCGTGAAATACATGTTTTTTTTTTGTTTGTTTCTTTTTCGTTTAGAATAAGTTTCGTAATAACTATTAATTGTGATAAGGTCATTATAATGTTTCCTTGTATTAATAAACACTTACGTTCTGCCCTGAAATAAAACTGTGCGAAAACAAACAAAAAAAAAGTACCATAAAACTGAAACTAAAACTGCAAAAAAAATAAATAATGGATAATATATATATGTAAATGTAGCCTAAATTTTGAATTATGTATGTTATAAACACTTATATTTTCGATTTGATTGCTGAATAAAATATATAATATATTCTGATTAATAAGAGTTATTATTTTTCTATTACTTAATTAATAATTATTAAATAAATCTCAAACGAAAATCCTATTTAAGAACCTTAATTTATTATAATGTACATACAAAAAAATTACATTTAAATAATTAATTTAGTGTGTTTTGTAAACCTAAAATTAACATATATAGGATATGTGTGATCAATTCATTCACTCAAAGACGAAAAGGTTTTAGCTCAGTTTCTTCGCCGTTTCCGGTGCCCTCTTCTTTCTGAAAATAATGTTCTTGATGTTCTGGAACGGCGTTTCGAAGAGGAGAGTCAGCAGTCCGGAGAGAGCAAAAATCCAAACCAATTCTAATATGTTTAACTGGAACGTTACAAAGAAAAATGTGAATGTTGTTGCTTCGTTAGAATATTTAATAAATGTTTTACGTTTTTGGGTATGAGCTGGTAATATTCTGAATGCCGCGTTGTTCCAACGTTGTAGAAGAATATGGGGAACTGCGTCAGGTAGACTGTGTACGAGATTTTCGTCCAGAGTTTGAAGTATCGAAAGGCGAACACTTCGCTGATGAAGCCTGTGAAATGGAAATGTATAAATTGAGTTTAGTTTAATCATGATTGAAGATGGGAGCATACTTTTGTAGCCGTTTTGGTGAGTGAAGATAATCCACGCGAAGCTCAAACACCAAAGGATTGGAGTGAAAGAGGCGTACCAAGCCGCATGGACTGGATCGTAAATGTAGTTTATGCTTCCCATGAAGGCAGGCCCAATCAAGGAAGATACGAAGGAGATGACTGCTAGTATATTTCCAAATTGGATTTGAGCCTGAAATCATAATAAAAGCAAAATTTCATTGTAAAAATATAATGTTCTTGATGTTTTGGATCGGCGTTTCGAAGAGGAGAGTCAGCAATCCGGAGAGACCAAAAATCTTTCTTTAAGATGTTCAAAGAACTCCGTTTCTCGGAGTACAATTTTATTTAATTATTTGAACTCTTTTAATTGTATTTACATTTTATATCTTATTTTACATTCAATAATCAATGTTTAATAACAAATTAATAAGTACATGGTGAATTGTTTATTGAACTTGTGACCTCTTCACTTAATTATTTAAATGATTCATCTAACTGGTGTCAATTATTTTACTAGATAAATAAACCTCCATTTCGTCGGTGTTAATTAATATAATTGTTTGTAATAGGTGATAATTACCGGTTTGAGAATGATGTTCTTGCAATTTCTCAGTAGGTAACCCAGGAATATGCCCATGATGTACACGGTGAGGCGATGCGCCGGAAGGGTGTACATGTAATCGGCTGTATTGAAGAGTTGTTGAATGCTGCAATTAATTTGATTAGAAAGACTGTAACAACGACGTCGCAAATGTATTGTAATTACGATGTGCCGAAGTGAATGTAATTGGATAGCTTCATGCTGTAGGTGACGTAGTATCTCATAACCGTCGATATTAAGGCAATAGTTCCGAGGGTGAAGGCTCCCTTCTTTGGCCATTTCCATAACAATAGAACCATGAATGGCGAGGTGAAGAATAGCTGGGTGTCAATACCGACGTGATGAGTATGCGTCAAACACTGTAAAAAGATATTACATTTAACTTAATTAAGTAAAATCGGAACAATTGTCAGAAGTAAGAAATGTAATTGAGTAATTACCATATCTTTGAATCCAAAATAGTTATGGATGAACATGAGGTTTCTCCACCAGTTCTTCTTGCAGATGTGGGAATGATGCGTTATGACAAGATTCCACATGGGTCCGGTTCCGATGAAGGGCAAGACGAAGGTGCAGAAGAGGATCAGAGCTCCTAAGGTTGGAACGATGCGGAATAACCTGGAAGCGTATTCCTCCAGGATGTTGATCCTGATGTTCTTCTGGAGGCGACCGAAGAGGGAATAAGCCGTCAGGGTACCCGATAACATAATGAATGGATCCGTGTAAAGACTAGCTGCTCTTCCGATGACGGTCCACGGTTGGCCTATGATCTGTAAGCAATCGTAGTTATATGAATAATAGTAGCTTGATGTTAATAATCAATGAGATTAGAAGAACGACATTCAAATTTCCCGCATTCATATTGTATGGTAATCCGGAATTAAAAGTAGATAACGCGTCTCTCCCACGCACCGTCGCCCGACTTAAAACAGAGTTGATCCGAGATTGCCGGCTAAAGAACGCGGACAACATGAGTCACTGAAGGTATCGTTCGTTGAGAGGCAGGAGGCGGCAGGATTTTTGGATTTTCTCCCTGCCACATGAGGTGCATCCAAAGGCCAGAATCACTTGTCGTCTACCAGGAGCGCATGATGCGGAGGCGGTGCTGCTCGCAGTACGTGCAGCGTTTCTCGTGGCGTTCCACCTCTTCACTATTCTCGTCTCCTGGTCACATATCGGCGGATTCGCGTCTTCGGCGGTCGCTGTTTGTGTCCTTCCTTCGTGTCTCCGGCGTTTGGCGCTTCGGACGCGAATTACTCCGTCATCCGCCAGGGCACCAGTAGTGAGCGCAGGTGTCCTTTGTGGGCTTCTTGTATTTTTCTACCCCGTCCGAAACCGATGCGAAATAATTTTGTGGAAACACAGAATCTCGGCGTCTCCTCTCCTCCTTGACGTGGAGGCGAACGTGTCCATTCCGAGGGAAATTTCCCTATTTTACACCGGGAGAGCAGAATGACGAAGAGGTGCCACCGTCGCCGCATCGAGCAGTGTCCAACGCACGCTTGTTTCAAACGTTTGAATCAAGAAGCAACTGTCGCTCCCTCGCAGCAGTTTAACGAACTACTTGTAGTCCATTAACCCAATTACTTAATAGATACTTTATTAACAAAATAGATACTATACATTCCAAATGTTACCACTTTATTGTTTATTGACGTAATACTACGTTTTTTACTTTAAATCTGATAACCGTTGCACACAAACTATCAATTAAAGCTTTACATTTTGGTTTTACTAGGGTCATCATATTTTCCCAGAAGCTTTTGAATCCATACAAGATATTACATGTTTAAGCATGTTGCTGTAATTTAGTAATGATAATGCGAAAACATACTTTAAATTTCATAATTAGTTAAATTATACATACCTCACTCATTTCAGTGCGATTGGTGTATGGCAAAAAGAGCAAAGCCATCGACTTGTGCGAAAAGATCAACATCAGGGCGTTAATGAAGCGAATCCCGTGGACGGCTTCCAGGTCATTTGCCTGCTTTTCGATGGAGAACATGGACTGAAGATTTCTGCGTAACGAGAACGCCATAATCCAATCATCTAAAGAACATTTATTGTTAATTACATTCACTTATAAATCTTGCATACGATCTGTAGCGGATTTAGTATATGAGAGGCTCCAATAGTATAATTTTGGGATATTCTTTAATTGGAGTGTAATTGATATAAAAGGCACTCGATTTTCAAGGTTTGTAGAGGAAATGCGCCACTGTACGAGATGTTAACTTACTTTTCGGTTTATCTCCGTTCAAGTAATCGTACAGCCCTGCAGCAGCGGCGATGAGGAAAACGGAAACGAAGAAAGCAGTACCGAAGATGAATCCGTAATTGACGCTCGTTTCCGGTTTCGCGCTCGAGCACATCTGCGGATCCATGTCCGTTTTGTACTCGAAATCTGTCCCTGCGAAGATCTGTTGGACGGCATTCCTGAAACCGATGTCCACGTCTCTGGAAGTGCAGGTGTGAGGGACGCAGATTGCCCAATTGACGCTCGAGAATTTCGGAACTCTGTGTCCTGGCTGTAAAGAGAAAACAAGGAACTGTAGAATATCGCAAAACAAACCAAGACCGAATCTCCTTACATCTTCGAATTTGCTCTTCAAAGTTTGATGCGCGTAGAGCCGACTGTGGATGGCCGAAAGGTACGCGTTGTGCGGCGTTTCGATCTGCAACGATGGAAGGCAATATTTTCCGTAGATCGGTCTGTCTTCGATGGTCCTCGAGGACATGCAGAGGTCGAAATCGCCGAGCTGATTGATGTTGCCACTGAGAAAACCGGATGGTACTTTGGCCGATGCATCGTACACTGCAAAGATAAATTGAATGAAACTCTGTCTGCACTCAGGTCCGTGAACGTAACAACAGGTTTTTAAAATTTACACGTAGTTGCGTAATCCGATGCGACGTATTCTCGAAAGAAGTGATGAGATTACTTTCGACATTTAGATTTAAGTTTTCAATCGAATTTGCATTCGTCACGTGCCCGAGTAAAAGAAGCACAGTCGATTAAGTAACCACTAAATCATTTCATATTATTTGAAACGCATTGACACACATACATTTGAAGTTTTGTAACCTGATCATAAATTGTAACCTAATCGAAAATTTATGCAAAATATTATGAGTTGGAAAGACCCTTTATATCAGTTGCTTTTTATTTCCACCAGTGACTCTCTTCGTAAGTAAAGTCTTATAAAGTAAAATATTTGGGTTAGAAGATAGATCACATTCAAGCAAAAACAACTTGAAATTAAGTTCAAAAAACTCTAGTGAGAAGTGCCAAGAAAACAAGGAGCTGCATAGTACATTGCAAACTGGAGAATTCACGAAGATCTTCCAATACAAAGAGTGGAGATATTTATTAAGAAATATAGTAGCTGATACCAAAATAGGCTAAGAAAACATCTTCATTGTTAACATTTTTGAACAGTTTAACAACTCACTGACTGAAGCGATGTAACCCATTGGATCTACCATTGCAATTCAACAACTAATTAGTAATTAAGTGAAATTTACCTATGGAGTTTATCCGATAACAATTTATAAATCGAAACGAAATTTACAACTTATCTAACAACATATTAATTAAGTTCCAGCGAAATATTAATTTCTACTCTCTATAACAAATTGCAGATCGTGCAGGTTTTAATATGCATGCATTAAAATCGACAATGCACGTTCGGCCTTGATCAAGAACATTTGAACAGAGGCGTCCATCTATGAATCGAATAATTCCTATAAGTTCCTATAGAATTTTCAAAATTTTTGTTATACAATTTCCGCATTATGCACCTTCGCTACGGTTCTACGCAAATACTAATTAAGTGTATAACACACTTTACTCGAGGACATCTCAAATGAAATTTACATGTAATTGTTGTATTTTCTCTGGTTATCATCAACAATTTATATTTAGTAAAAAGTATTTGAATATATTGTCAGAATCTTAACAAAACTATAAATGAATATCTTTGGTAATCTAAGGAGTTAATAGCTTATTTATTTATTCATTCATTAATGCATTAGTTATTGTTAGGTCGTGCCATTAAGGTTGTAACTCGAAAAAGTTGTTGGTTTTTGTATGGGAGGAAATGTTTTTGCAGTTATTCAAGGTTTAGAGTTTCTTGCCTAGTTAATAGCATAATCCGCCTCTTCAACAATTGCAAGATCACTTAATTTATTTATATTTTTCAGAATGTGTAGTTCTTGATTCCTTATTACAAAAATTACTAGTGAATATAATGATAGTATAAACTATACATTCAAGTAAACAATATTTGAAGGTTTAACAGTTCTTGAATTCAGCAGTTAATTAAATATTATTTGTCAATACTCAGAAGTTCTTAAATACTTTTCACAAAAATTACTAGTAAATATGATGATAGACTTCAATATTCAATAAAGTACATTCAAATCATCAGTATTTTATTAAATAAGTTTTGCAGTTTCTGAAGATCTGGTAGGTCTTGATTCATGTAATGTATAACGTATTTAAAACATCAGCAATTAATGTTATTTTTTCAAAATTTTCAAGGTTTTGTTTATTTTTCTCTTTGAGTAACTGAATATAAATTATATTAAAGTCATTAGGAAGTAATTTCAAGAACTTGTATTTCTTTTTGTTACTACTTGCTAAAAATAATATGGGTATTTTTTGTTGTTGTCATTTTGAAATATATATAAAACTTAACCGGTTTAATATGCAATCATATATATATTTTTTCATTCTTCGATGCGTTTCCAAGTGGTCAACGACTTCTAATTGTGCTAGTACACAAATGCAAGGTTTTTGCCATTGAATAAACACGAACAAAAAAGTACTTACATTGGCGCAAAATGCATTAAATCATAAACATTTGCTGTATTATGCAAGTTGACATAAAACAGCAAGGATTTTAAAAAATTTAGAGCTACTGTTAACTTAATTACTTGTTGGGTAAATTATAAATTGTATACATGTAAAAATATAATTGAGTCATTGGTTAATAAACCTATTAACAAAAGTTGAACTACTTGAATTCATGATTCTTACTAATTTTCCAAATAAATTGAATGATATTCTAATGAAATATATGTAAAAATTACGTGTTATTACATCACTTACATATAAAGTTAAGAAGAGTAAATGAATTCTTTGTTGATGCTCAGCTGAGAACGAAATCTCTAGAAAACTTGTACAAAGTTTTCCAATTAATTTCCATTGAACTTAAAGCGATATTTAAGAATTATAGATCCATTAATTTGAGAAATAATGAGTAGAAAGATAATAACACTAATTGTCGTTACTTGCACAAATCGATCTAATTATTTATGCTAATTTCGTTGAAAGTGAATGGTGGAAAGCAGTTTTTATTAATAATTATTTGATATAATGGTATGTCTTTGTAATTGATAGTTATATAAGTATTTAATGAATTAAATATGTTTTTGTGATGTTAATTTATGTACTTGTAATGTTAAGTATTGCGCAATGTATACGAAATATGACTCCATTTACTTGACAAGTAATACTTTGACCATCTTTAAATAAATCGTTGGGTGAAAATGTATGTATCCCATGAATAAAACATAGAATTTATTAGTCGTGCAAAAGCAAAGCTCACAAAAACGCAATAATGTCATGTGATTCTAATGTTCACTTAAAATACTTTTCGATGAAGGTGTGAAATGCGTATATGTTTTACTAATTTATGAATAACTTCAACAATTAAAGTATTTGTATAAATATGTTTGTTAATGATTACTTATTTATTAAGTAATACACGTGTTTTGCCGATAAAACCTGAATTAAGTGCATTTCATTAAAAAGAAAAGCGAAACCGGATTTACATCATTGATATATCAAATATTACGAGTTCAATTTACGTAAATTGCAGTTATATTTCGTTCATTGAACAGAATTGAATCAACTCGAATTTACGAGTTTCTTAATTCTTAAATTTTTTTTTTTGGTAATATTTGCACAAACCATGTCTATTTGAACTAAACTGACAGAAATCGATTCAATTAATAAGTAAACAAAAAAAAACATCTGATTGATATCTATGTTAAATGAATTAGTTAATTTATTGCTTAATTATTCATTGATTACTTTGTTTATGCAAATTTAGAATGTGAATGATTCATGAATGGTTTCAATGTTTATGAAAATAGGAGTGTTTGTATCTGATTGATGCTAAAAGACAAGTGAAAGAAGGAATTCGTTTAACAACATTAAGTTCAAAAACGTAGACAAATCTATAAAAAGATTGAAAAATTTGTTAGTATTTCTGTTAAATGAAGTAAAAAGATGTATTTATAGCAAATTATGTAAGAGTATGCGAGTTGGAGTAAAAATGTTTGTTTGACATTAAGTGAGTTGTATTTGACAGAAGAACAAGGAAACAAATTCAATAAAACTCAAAAAAAGATTGAAAATTTTTACAGAAAGTAAATGGAACAATTGTTTAGTAAACTCTATATATACACATAATATTTCTAGTAAAAAATATTTGGTAAGATATATTCTTTTCTTTTCATTCATTCATTAAATGAAACATCTCGTAAATCTGCATTTAATGTCGTTTCTAATCAAATAACTATTTGTACTTGTATAACGGAAGAATTGTATAACGGAAAACTATCTCCAAAAGTTGAGAATAAAAATGGAAAATGTGATTGATTCCTTACAAAAAGAACAATAAATGTTTATGTGTGATAAATGAAATGACATCTCAGTTAATAAGTTCGTATATAGATGGCGCCTCCATAGACAAATCCATATGATTTTCAGGTAGTACCAACCTTTAGATGACGTCTATCAAAATTTCATAGCTAATTTTGTAATTTTCAAAACAATGGAATAATATGAATTTCGAATTTTGGAAAGTTGCATTTTTTTCTATTATTGCTAACTTAAGTCTATTGGTTGAGTTGTTACTCAACAATTTAAATTACTTGATCAATTTACTAACAAATGATTCGTTAAATGTAATAATTTATTAATTACTTTATATGAATCTTCACTAACTGCGAATCGTAGAAAGAAATACTAATTGTGTTTGAGAGATGCGTTTAACTAAAGTAAACTAATTTCTTATAGAAAGAAAAATAAATTCTGTAATACATTGAAAAGGTATAATGTGGAAGGAGGGAAAAACTAATTGAACATAGGTTTGTTAGAAAAAGTAGAAAATGTAAAGCAATCACTAAAAATGTATAGGAAATCAATATAAATTTGAACGATTTCGATTTGTGTTAAATTAAATTGTTAAATGATAGTTGAATTATGAGAACGAACATTGAAGGTTTGTTCCTTTGACCACTAAATTAACCATCAAAATTATATTTGACAGATGTAAGAGGATGCAAAACTTTCTTGATTAAAATAACTAATTTAACAAATGCCTAAGAAATCAATGAAACGCTTGATCGATTACTTAACAACTGATTCTTATCTGTGTTATACGAAATAGTTAATTGATTACTTTAATTATAAGAAAATTGATGTGATTCATTGGTCAATGTTCGTAATGAGTAAGAGAAAAAAAGAGGGAATGTTGATAGATGTAAGAAGAAGGAAAACAAAAACAGGTGAAAAAAAACGGCGTTAGGATTGAATCATTGATCGGCCTTGGGTCGGTTTCGTAACGTTTATCCGTTTAATTGGGATCGGATCGGGTCGACCTTGAGCGTGAGGTTCGAGTGCGTTATTTCTTCTTTTTTTTTGCAATGAACCTACTTTGGAGTGCCCACATTTGGAATGTCCGTAGTCCGTCGAGGAACCGGCGACTGTCCTTCCGGCATTCCTCGCCCACTCCGTCCAAAGTCGAGAGGTCAAAGGGCGGCGAATTCGCGAACAGCCGTCCCGTCACCTTGGACAGACTCGTCTCGTAATCCGGCTCTGAAACATGAAAAAGACATCCCGTCAAGATTATGAATTCCTCGACATCTCCATCCACCTCTTACACGCATCCAATCCACAGACATACTACTTTTATTGTTAAACACGTATAGTTCGTTGTTAATTTTTTTTTTGTTGTTGTTGCCCGACAGAGACTAGGGAAAACCTGTAATGTCAGGGCCGTTCAAAGGCGTAGTTGAACGCACTCATTGCGAATACCTATGAGAGACGACGTTCCGTCGGTCAGTGTTTATTTTTAAAGCTTTTGCTACAGTTCGGAAATCCCATTCATTCGGCATTCAACTCCATCGATGATGATGATGTTGGCCATGGATGATGATCATCAATGAACGCATTTCCGTCGCACGCCTTGAATCGTTAATAAATCCGAAAGCCCCAAAAAGGGATACGTCGATCCGTTCTTGAATATTTTGCAACAGCCAATTTGAATGTTCGCAATAAATTATTAATCGAATAGAAAGCCCGATCCCTTCTTGATTGCGTTTGCCCTTGATTAGATTCAGTTTCTTTTTACAGTCGCATAATCACCCACAATAGGACACTACCATTCACTCTTGCTCTATGTCCACTTAACTGCACTTAAAAGCCTTCGCTCAATCCAATTTGCATATTCTACTCTCTATTTACCAATAAACCGCAAACCTTTATACATATATTATTATATACAAACTTATATACTCTTGTATATTATAAAACATTAAATGATTAATTAATTTTATATGCAACGAATTGTTGTAACATTGCACGACTTATATAAACCTTATCTTTATTAATCATTTAACAAGATCACAAATGTACCTTTCTAGTTTTTCGAAAGTATAAAAAAAACAATTAATTTTTCTTATAAATACTTTTACAATTACTTTCAGTTTAACAACGAACATCGTTCTGATAAAATTATTTGTTTTACTTTATTTTTGGACTTACTTTTTAATAATTAATTAATCTTCTACATAAATATATCAAAAATATTAGGCGATTTATATAAGCTACTGTTATGGTGAAGAATCAAGTAGTGGTGAGAAAACAAAGAATACTTCGGATTGTTCAATACTTTAATCAACTCTCTGTTACAACACTTCTCTTAACTCTTACTTCTGCTAACTTCATGTTGTTCACATGGCTGTTCCAAGCCTAGTGGCGCCTCAACAGTTACAATATGTCAATTTCAATATAATTTAGAACAGTGTTTCTAAACCTTCCGTAGGCCAGTTCACCTATTTTTAGCGTTTTGACACAAATCTGTCATTTCTTGATTTTTTAATATAACGCATCCGAGGTTGAGAAACGCTGTTTCAGAATAATTTAAATATCTAGTCGTTTTTGTATCATTTCAAATAAAACAATACTTCTTGTTGGTCAGGCTATGAAAGTAATTATATCTTTGCATGTTTCACTTAATTCTTTCAAGTAGAGTGGAATTACTATAATTTTTAAAGCAATTGATGCATGAGATTGCAGACTAGTAGAGTGGAATTACTATATTCCCACCTATTTTCATAGCATCTGATGAATGGGATTATAAACTACAAAGATCCCACTATAAAATGTTAATTATGAAGATTGCAAAGGCAACAAATCTTCCAAATTATCAAAAATAAACAAATGTAGTCAATACTATCACATACAGTCTTTGCAGCATAAGTCTAAATTTTCATTTCAAAAGATTCAACAAAGATTTTTTTGTTTAGAAATTGAAGGAGAATATATTGTAACGAAAACTCCTCTTCATTTCTTAAATCTCGAAGGTCTTGATAGAGTATTACATCATGTTAGAAAAGATATTGCAATGTGTTTCTTCTAAAGATTTAGGAAATGCTTTATAAGTATTTCTGGGAGAGTCATTAAGAAAATGACCATAACATTTTAGGTGCGACACCAATGTCATAGCCTTTTAATCAAATATTTAACCAAATCCTGATCTTAATGAAAATTTAATGAAATTACTTCTGGATTATTGAATATTCAGAGAAGTTAATCAAATATTCTGACTGTTAATAATTATTTTAATTTATTTATTTAAACATATTTATTGGTACAAATTGTTTTTTTTATATTATAATTATATAGTTAAATCTATGCCATTGAAAGAGTGATTTAAATGTAAAATCTTTAACGAAATCGATTATATAATCGTCTTAATGTAAATAAATAATGAGCAAATTGCATATTTTTTTTTGTTCATAAAAATAATTAATTAATATTAAATAATTCAATGACCTATCGCCATCTGTTCGTTTCTATTTTCAAATTTTTCGACACTGACCCACATATATGTCCAATATCAGTGAATGCATGATCGTATAAATTAAATCTCAAAGATAAGTGAACGGCCACGAACACGATTCGCATAGATTTTAGTCAATTAATTAGTAATTAAGGTTTCATGAAATGCATTAAAATATTAGATTTGCTTCATATTAAACATTTATTAGTTTTATTTGCTTGATAATTATTAAAATCCAATACAATGTATACTTTTGGAGATTCTTAATAAGTATACATCCTACTTTTTATACATATTTTTATCGCTGGAAGCCATAATAAAAGTCAGCCCACATTACACATTTCAGCAACGAATTCTTGAGGATAAAGTCATGCTATTAGTTCTTCGGTGTACATCCTTGAGGCGCACGTACACGTACTGTGTGCAACCGGATTCTTGTAAACCTGTGTACACTTTTATACTTATTAATTTATATTCTAGATGCTATTTGTGGATCCTCTTAGCATAAATTGCCTCTTATTGATGCCTTCAATTCGCACATTCTTAGTACTGTATTGTATACTAGAGGACCTCATCTAACGGGATTTATTAGTAATACAATGATGTTTGTTATGTCGTAAAGAACAGACGGCGAATGACCGCAAAGTCTCATGTTTATATTCATTTTCAATTTGTTATTTTGAAGTAAAAATAACATCAAAGTTTAATGTACTTCCATGAATATTTTGAAGAAACAACATTTATTCTATTTTTTATTTAAAGAGCCATTGACCACAGTATTTTCGCCTTTAAATATACATTTTTTTACATATTCATAACCTGTTCAATAATTTATATTTATTCAAAAATTATTTTTAATCAATTTTGTCTGCAATAGTAGCAGATACCAAAATAGGCTAGAAAAACAACCAAATAACTTAGCTATCAATATTCTTGATAAAAGCTTAACAACTAACCGACTGAAGCGATGTAATTTACTGGATTTTCCAATTTAACATCTAATTAGCAATTAAAGGAAAACCGCAAGTAGGCGTTATCCAATAGTAATTTGTCATTTGTCAACCGTTAAACTGAATGTTTTGTTATAAAATAGATTGTAAATAAAAACAAAAGCTTTAGAGTTTGATAGTTATAATTGACATGCCTGATTATTGAGTAATACGATATAAAATGAAGTCACTTGTCTTGTGAATGCTAAATGAAGTTATTTGTTTTTAATTCAAGTTGATTTTTTGTAAGAAGAGAAACCGAAACATGGTGAAGTCACATGTACAAAATAAATGCAACTCTGAAGTTTCAATCTGAACTCACAGTATTTTTTTTCAATTTAATTGAATTATTTGATGTTTATTGAAGGAAACTACACGAATTAACTTAATTGGTTGTAATCGAGTCTAATATATTACTTAATGGGTGAGCGAACAGCAATGAATCAATGTAATTGCAGCATTGTCTCATTATCTTGATTCGCAATGGAATTTTAGGCTCGGGGCATTGTTCACTCCTAATTAGGACTTGAAACCAAATTTGCATGCGTTCGACCTTCCATTGGTGCAAATTAGTGTAATGTAATATGTCTACGTGCGGAATACAGATGCATGCACGTCTAATGCCAACCAAGCTGCACCATACATCCATCATCTCTGGAATACATATAGTGATGCATTACTCAACATTTCATTCAATTATAATTTTGACATTGCGAAGAAAAAATTGACTGCAATACACGCAATTATGAATGATCGACCTTTGGAATCGAATAGGTTTGTTCAATTCTAGAACGAAGGTGAACGGAGATAAAAAATTATTAAAAAAAAATGTTCCCTCAAACCTGAATACTTTTTTATTGAAAGAAAATATATATATAAGAAAACGCTGATGAAATTAAAATAATATACGTCAACATTTCGATCTTCGTATAAACTCATTTATAAATGGGAAGAATATGTAAATACGAATTCCATTTACAGAAAGTGCAATTTACATATTGGTCATTCAACGTCCGTTTTCAGAAAGACAAGTGCCAATTGCAGTTTCTTTTTTTATACGTATTTATGTTAATTAAAAATTAATATGTTTTAAAAATATTTAAAATTTTACTAATTTGTTGAAGTAAAGTATTATTTGGTTGATAATGAGAAAAACATCAATTAAAGTTATGTGTTATTAAAGTTTATAAAAGATTTAATATTATATGACAATTATGAAATATCTAAAGACATTTACATAATTTTGATTCCTTGGTAATGAGAAAAAAATGTATAATAATTTGTTGTCATTAAAATTTATAAGAACGTCACTATTATTTGATATTTTACTTGTCACTATAATTGACAATGAGTTGAATATTATTAATGACATTTACAATCTTTTGATTGGTTGAAAATTACATTATGACAATTGAAATTACATTCATGGAAACGTCACTATTATTTGATATTTTACTTGTCACTATAATTCACAATGAGTTGATTATTATTAATGACATTTACAATCTTTTGATTGGTTGAGAATAACATTATAACAATTGAAATTACATTCATGGAAACGTCACTATTATTTGATATTTTACTTGTCACTATAATTGACGATGAGTTGAATATTATAAATAACAATTACAATCTTTTGATTGGTTGAAAATTACATTATAACAATTGAGTTTACATTCATCGAAACGTCACTATTATTTGATATTTTACTTGTCACTACAATTAACAATGAGTTGAATATTATTAATGACATTTACAATCTTTTGATTGGTTGAAAATTACATTACAACAATTGAAATTACATTCATGGAAACGTCACTATTATTTGATATTTTACTTGTCACTATAATTGACGATGAGTTGAATATTATTAATGACATTGACAATCTATTGTTTGGTTGAAAATTACATTATAACAATTGAAATTACATTCATGGAAACGTCAGTATTATTTGATATTTTACTTGTCACTATAATTGACAATGAGTTGAATATTATTAATGACATTTACAATCTTTTGATTGGTTGAAAATATCATTATAACAATTGAAATTACATTCATGGAAACGTCACTATTATTTGACGTTTCAGGATAATTGAAATTACTTTCATTTCATTAACATTTATAGAAAATTGACTATTACTATTTGATGTTTTAGAACAATTTTAATGTTACTAAATTATTTAAGAAATTTACATTAATTTCAAAGTCGAATTATTATAATATTCTTCAAACACTTTTTTATGTTTGCTTTAATTTTGATAACATTTATTCAATTAAATTTACATAAATCTACATTTAACATATTTTAATACGAATCGGTTTATTTTTTAGTAATTATTTTAATTTTGTTCACTAATCAAAGGATCAAATTTTAATTAGATGAATTTCAAGGATTCGATAAGTTTTTGCAGTCCAGCAACCTTCAGAGTCTTTTGCTAGACTTTATAATGTAGGAAAAAAAGCATTTTGTAAAATTAAACATTTCATGAAAATCAATTATCATAAATTAGTTAAAAAAAAGTAATTTTCAATACATTTATGATTCTACAAATATAAATATTTATACAAGTCCATAGAAAACCATCAATAATAATTAATAGAAGAGTTATATCGTTTTAAAAATCAATATTTTCGAGAAAATTTAAAACAAAATATTATTTTAAAGTTTTTTATAAAAACAGACATATTTTTTTATAATTCTTGCAAATTGTCAGACAAGTTTAGAAATCATGAGATGACCTTGAAATATAGAATTCAATTTTAATCAATCTCCCAAATTCAAATATTCTAATAGATTCCGGTATCGAAATTCAAATATTATACATTCCGGTATAACTTTTAAATTACTTCCACTTCCAATTCGGATTTCTAAATGTGATTTATGGGCCTCCCATTTGCGGTATATGCAAGAATAAAAATGCAAAACGACGAGGCGTTAATACAATGCAAAACGGTGATCATTAAAAGTATATAAAATAAATTTAATAGCAGCTGCTTGCATGTAAATGTCCTAATTTCAACAAGTCAATCACACTCATAACGTTTTGTTTAATTGTTGCACTGTTTCATATACTTTAAAGCCAATTTTTTTCAATTTTTTTACAATCAATTTTAGACATGATTTAACTGTTAATAATAACCGTTTCTTATTATTCAATTTCTCAAAAAACTCGTTTTGTTTGATGAATTTTTTGAATCAACTGTATTCATTTGTATGATTATCCTTATTTGCATGAATTTTACAAACTTTCTTTTGCAGATTCAACGAGTGTTACTGGTTTCTTTAAAAATACTTTTTGTTTAGTTTTAATGCAATTATTAATAACATATCAATCAATCATTAACTTCTAATACTTTCATGGCATGTTTCATTAATGTATCTAGAGTAATTCCTTCAAGGGGCATGCTGTTCTTCGAAGACATTACTCTAAAAGCAGACCGAAGAAGTCTTCGAGCCAAGATTACTATCTTCAAGAAATTACCGAATATATTGGAAAACGAGCACAATATCCAAAATATAATAACATGTTTGCGATAACGAATGTCGGGATAATGGATGTCGGGAATTCGATATAGTCGGGATAAAGTATGTAGGAAATTTGATATAGTCTGGATAATGGATGTGGGGAATTCAATAGAGTCTAGATAACGGATGTCGGGAATTTAATCCAGTCGACATAATATATGTCGTAAATTCGTTACAGTCGGGAATTCGATCCCGACCATGATAACGAATGTCGGGAATTCGATACATTCGGGATAACGGATGTCGGGAAAAGGATTGACGAGAAGTCTAATTTGAGGGGAACCGATTTGCAAGGTATTCCAATTTATAATAAAATTATAGTTTTGCTTTTTTTTGACGCTTTCTTTATTAACCTTTAGTATAGGCTATAAATAATAGTGCGTCTAAATGCAAAACACTTTCAAGTTCTTGTATTATATACTGTTTGCTGTTGCACGGCCTATTGCAAAGAACCATCACCTTGACATCACGAAAGAAATCTGGAAGGGCGATCGCAATTGAAGCGACTGCAGGCCTGAGGATATTCTCGTATGAAGCTAAAAATAAAACCTGCCCCGTCTGTGAAATGCATTGAGGAATTTACGTTAAAAACATATAAGGTCTCTCGTAACTCAACAAAATTAATTATTATAATCAATTCGTATCGTTGCTATGCAGAGAAAGGCGTCAATGAAAACTTAATGACTTAATTTAACTTGTAATTATTACATTTTTCTTAAATTTTTCATTCTGAATTATTTAATTAATTTATTAATTCTTATTTATTTTGCCGGTTCTTTAGTTATCTCATAGATATATTGTGTTAATTTTCTCTGTTGTCCAAGTTTTATTTCAATTTATGTCATTTATCCAATTAGAATATAGATTAAGTATTGTTCAACTTTCATTAACTAAAAAACGTCTTATAGGTTTCACTAAAATCGTATTCGGTCTGTAAATTACAGAACAAAATATTTAACTGAGAAAAATAAATTGTAAAGTATAAGCTAATTACACAAGTCTTTAGCCCAATTTGAACCATTACTTTTGTTTAAATAGTGCGTTATATAATTGAGTCTACATCGATTGCCCGAAACTCACTTTCCCGACGCTCAAATTATCGACATCCGTTATCCTGACAATATAAAATTCCCGATATTCTTTATCTAGACATCCGTTATTCCGACTATACCAAATTCGGGATAATGGATGTCGGGAATTTGAACGTGGGAAAAGTGAGTTTCGGATAATTGAAGTAGACCCATGGCAATGAAAATGATCTGAAAAAGAAATTGAAGTATGGGAAAGGTTTAAAGAAAGATAATAGTTGTTTTTAATTATATATATTAGAAAATTTATTATATTACAAAAAGAAATATACATATTTACATAATCCATTTTGAAATTGCTAATGTTATGAAATCCAAAGTTAATTTCGTGAATTGAAAATTTACGAAACTTCAATTCTTCGGATTCTTCAACATTTAGCAATTTTCATCCTCAGTATATTCCGATTCATCACTTTCCTCAAGTATTGTTTCCAGAGTCTTCCTTGGATTATATTCCTCTGCTCTCATGCGGTTTTCAAGCATGATGAACTCGGCTAATTCCAATTCTTCTTCTAAATCGTAATCTGTATCTGTATGTACAGATTCTTCAGAATCAGTCGAGCTCAAATTCATGCTCTCAAGTGTTTCATTGTCACTCATTGATTGATCTGCGACTATTTTAGAGCTTTCATCATCTTCATTTAATTGTTTTTCGTTCATTGGGACTTCGGCCAATTCCAACGCCTCATGCATGTCGTGATCGCTCTCTTGAGATATATCTGAGTCTAAATCAATGCTCTCAAGTATATCTGTATCGCTCATTGATTCATCTGATAATAATATAAAACTTTCGTCCGCTTCTTTTACGATTTTTTCAAACTTGTTCACTGAATGATCTACCTCTAATTTCGATATTTCCTCCTCTGCTTTTAATTCTTTTTCGATGATTACAAATTCGGCCAATTCCAACGCCTCTTGCATGTCGTAATAGCTGTCTTGTGAAATATCTAAACTTGAATCCATGCTCTCAAGTATTTCATTGTCACTCATTGATTGATCTGCGACTATTTTAGAGCTTTCCTCTTCTTCATTTAACTGTTTTTCGATCATTGGGACTTTGGCCAATTCCAACGCCTCATGCATGTCGTGATCGCTCTCTTGAGATATATCTGAGTCTAAATCAATGCTCTCAGGTATTTTTTCAATATTACCGATTGTATTATCTACCACTATTTTAGATCTTTCTTCGTAATCGCTGTCTTCAGATATATCTAATCCTGAATCCATGCTCTCAGGTGTTTCAATATTACAAACTGTTTGATCTACCATTATTTTAGATCTTTCCTCCTGTTCTTTCAAGTGTTTCTGGATTACTAGCAAATCGGCCA
>JAFMTC010000064.1:737271-751948 GCA_018845635.1 Nicrophorus orbicollis | reverse complement strand
ACACAGACACACAAACGCGGTTTACATCGAAATTAATAAATACTAGATTATCGTCCATGCATTATTTACAGTGGATGCATTCAAATATGCAACAATTTTGGCGCGAAAACAACTGTCTCGAACATAATTCTCGAGCATGTTCCAATTGGTTAGTTAATGCATCAATTAGGATTTAAATTCCAACAAAACAAGGAAATTATTGTGAAAAAAACTATATACTTAATTTGTTGTTAAAATTCTTTGTATTGTTAAAAGATTTCTATTATCTATTTTTTTCAATTGATAATAGTAATTATGTCTCATATAAGTTTATTTAAAGGCTTCTATATTAAGCAAATATTATTATTAATAAAAAGTCATTAAACATTTTCTCAAAGCCAGACAGAAATAAACAATGCATTGATTGATTAATTAATAAACAGAAACTGTTGGATTATATTTTAATTAAAATTATTGAACATACCGAACGAAACTGATGTTTGCATATGTTTTATTGAGCGTCGTCAAATATTTACATTTGGAAATTATAATAAATTCCGTTATATTAAAACTTAAATACTTAATGTATAATACAAGAATGTAATTACTGTAAAGTTGTGGTTTGGGTGAAGATGGCTCTGCCTCCGTCGCTTAATTAAAAACTTATTCCAGGATAATGAGTACGTCGTCATCAGAAACGGCGTCCCCCTCTTTGACATTAACTTCTTTTACAACTCCTTCCGCGTCTGAAGACATCGTGTTTTGCATTTTCATGGCCTCTGCGGAGTTCCCCAAAAAATATATTATCAAACGTGTCTATAAAAAAGAACACGGGGGGTAAACTTACCAATTACGCAAAGATTTTGTCCGTTCGTTACGAAATCGCCGACGCTGCACATCACAGACTTCACTAGTCCCGGCATTGGTGATTTAATGATCTTGGAGTAATCAATTTTCGGTTTAACCAGGACGAAACGGCGGAGTTCGGAAGCCTTTTTAGTGAGGACGTTCAAACGATGAGTCTCCCCTTTGTAACTTAAATAAAAAGTAAATATTAGTTAATAAAAAAAGGATTAAGTTGTAACTGTACATCAGCTTGAATTCCCCGCTGGGACACTTGGAGTGGAGCTGCATTATGATTGGTGCGTCGTTAATCCTAGTTTCTATGATGGGATTAACGAGATTGAATCCGTTTGCGATCTGGAAAACTTCATCCCCGATTTCGATTGTGGTGGTGTCCGCAAATTGTGTCAGCTTCACGTCGTAGGACTCTTCTAAAAGTTCTATAGACAATTCCCATTCGTTCTGCGTCTTCAGATTGGGTCCATTCAGAAGAGTTTTGTTCCTAGTATCCCACGCTGCGTACAATGCAGCAGTAATTGATACCAGATTGACTTTCTCGGAGCGATGCAGAGGTTTCGACTGGAACTTTCCGCCGTACGTTTTGGACAGGTAATTTGTATGGATGTCGCCGTTCAAAAAGTTACGCTCGGTCAGGATGTCCCTGATCAAAGGGATGTTGTGTTTCAGACCTCTGATCACATAGGAGTCGAGCGATTCGAGGGTTTTGTCGATGGCGCTCCTCCTGTCCGAAGCGTGTGCAATTAATTTCGAGATCATTGCGTCGTAGTAAATGCTTATTTCGCAGCCCTCCTGGATTCCGCTGTCGCAGCGCATGCCTTTCACGAGTTTCGGTTCCTGGTATTTGTACAGCTTCCCCGTGCTCGGCAAACCGAAGTTCTTGTACGGATCTTCAGCGTAGATTCGACTCTCGATTGCCCAACCATCGATTTTGATCTCGTCTTGCTTCAACTTCAGCTCATTGCCTTTAGCTATACGCAGCATTTGCTCAACTAGGTCTATGCCGGTTATGCATTCCGTAATGGGATGCTCCACTTGGAGACGAGTGTTCATCTCTAAGAAGTAGAAATTCCTGTTCTGATCCACCAAGAACTCAACCGTTCCGGCTGAGTGGTAACCAATTTTTTTGCACAACGAAACAGCCTGCATCCCCATGCTGCTTCTGGTGGCGTCATCTAAAAAGGTGCTACAAAATTAATTAATGAAGATGACAAGTTTTAGGACCAAACCAATTTACCTTGGAGCTTCTTCTATGACCTTCTGATGTCTCCTCTGGATGCTGCATTCCCTCTCGAACAAGTGAACGGCGTTTCCGAACTTGTCCCCAAGCACCTGGATTTCGATGTGGCGCGGATTATCGATGTACTTTTCCAATAAAATCCTATTATCCCCAAAGCTCGCCAAAGCTTCTTGAGCGGCCAACGCGAATCCCTCCCTATCTCGCGATTACACACAACCGCACAGAATCAGATTTAATTAAAACAGATATTTCCATTATATTCTTGCGATGTGTGCATTACAGCAGTTGTACGTACTTCGAGTCCAGGTCGTTCCTGGCGATCCGCATTCCTTTGCCGCCGCCTCCGGCCGACGCCTTTATCATCACCGGATAGCCGATTTCGTTTGCAATTTCCACGCAATGAGCTGAGTCTCTGATAATGCCATCAAATCCCGGAACGGTGTTAACGCCGGCTTCGATGGCCAACCGTTTAGATTCCAGTTTGTCGCCCATCCTGGTAATGGCCTCTGAGGTGGGACCGACGAACGCGATTCCTTCGCGCTCCTGCAAATAAAAACGGGCACTGACAATAACCATCGATTAATTTAACAACTCACCAAAGCCTCCACGAAATTGGCATTCTCCGATAGGAAGCCGTAACCGGGATGGACAGCTTCCGATCCGCTCGATCTAACCGCCCGAATTATCTTCTCGATATTCAGGTACGACTCGCTGGACTCAGGACCTCCTATCAGCACCTTCTCATCCGCCATTTTCACATGTTTCTTGCAATTACAGATAAACAAAACGTACAGTTAAGTCAGCAATTTTCAACGGTTTTAAAGCTAAATTCTGTACAATGCATTTAACAATCTGATATCATACATGTACATAACATTAAAAATTCCATAGAAAATAATAATTACTACTTTTACTAAATGATCGTTATTAATGGGTTTTCTAGCAGTTGTTACAATAAATGTTATTATTATATATTATATTTTCAATCAATATACAATAAATTGTAAAAATCAATGCAATACCACTTAAATTCCGTAACATACTGGAACAAAAAATATTTATTAAATAAATAAAAGTGTATTTATTAAGAACAAATCATTGGTAAATACTACAATGATGTTATAACAAATATGCAGATTTATACATCATAATCATTTACAGTCTTATAGATTTTAATTGCATCTAAATGCTGCAATATACAGTTTAAAATAAATAAACTTGTTGCTTCCATAGCCAATTAGGAGTAAATCCTTGTAATAAACATTATTTCATCCACTATATATCTACTTTACTTTTAACTGTTTCACATAATTACTTTTAAAATAATTTATATTTTTATTGTTTCCTTTTAAATTTATACTTCAAACAGTGTTTTTCAACCTACGGAATGCGATTTTAAATGATTGTACGTTATTTATTTAATAACAGCTGTAATTTTGTGTCAATCTCAATAACTGCTGAAATATTCTTAGCAATTGGGTTGATTAAGAAGTTTGAATAATGAAAATACGTTCCACGAAACTTGGCCGCAAAGCGAAAAGCCGTATAAGGAATCAATTATTGAATCAAAGATTGGCAACATGTAGATAAATCGACATGGAAAAAAATTGCCGTTATAGCGAATCATTTTATGCCGTAAATCGAAAATATGCCTTAAATGAAGAGGGCCGTTATATGGGTGTACTCGATTTACATGAATATAAACTTGATATTAATATAATAAAATAAAGAGTGAATCCTGACTTAAAGAAAGGAAGTGTTCGTTTTTATATGAAATCGTAATTATAACGGTTTTACATTAATACTTTTAATATTATACTTGCATATGTGATAGTCTTTTTTATTTATTGATACTTACAGCATGTGCATCGACGATCGAGTAGACCGCAACGGTTTTCACGCCCATCTTCTTGGCGGTGCTTATTATTCTGCATGCGATTTCGCCCCTATTCGCAATTAACACTTTATCAAATTTCGGCTCTCTGCAATTTATCGGTCCCGAAGTGCTAATCCCTCGCCAGTGCCGAATCCTCCTCCTGCCTCCATGTAAATTGCGTGAATGTATCTGCTCGTATCAACACAAAAAACACACGAAATAAGTACAGAAAGTATGATAATAACGTGAGTGGAGAAAAAAATCATCTGATTCTTATATTATCTTGGGACTGTTCATCAGAAAAATGGTCGTTTTAAAGGATCGGGACGCGAAGCCAATCATCATCGTTAGCACCATAAAAATTTTAATCAAGATCTTCGAGATTAAGTGTACGCTTCTTTCCTTCAGTGTACAGCCTCGGATTGGAAGGAATAAACGGTTTATTGCCGCGTCACAAGTACAACGAAAAAAAAAATGAACAAGAAGAGAGAGAGGAAGAAAAAATGTTTCGTACACGAAAAGTCCAGGTAATTAAACGGGGTAGATTGTAATTAAAGTTGATTTAAAACTGTTTAAATTAATGGGTTAACTGGATTTTTGGGGAATTGTCGATGGTACATTTTACAGTTATCTTAATTAAAATTCATATTTATGCATATTTTGTTAATAATAGTACATTTTTTGGTAATATTTTAGTGATAACAAAAATATTTATTAAATAATTAACTTTTTTTAAATACTAAAATTGAGTACAGACAGATGAAAAACATATAATTATTACTATCTGCTTGTATACACAATACTTTCTTAATACAAAGTTGAATAAAACTGATTAATTTTTAAATTTTCACTAAATATTAACAATTTTTCATATGAGGTTTAAGAATAATTTCGTTATATAAAAAGATAATACTAACAGTAATAATGTTTCACATTGAAAAAAAATCCTAATTTTGATCGATTATTGTTGACCTATCCATATTTTACATATTTTTTTAATTCAATGAAAAACGTGGTTCATATTTAATATAATTAAGGAAATTTGCAATTACTATAAGTGATAACTATTGCATTCTTTTATATATAAGTTTGAAGAAGGTTAATGATTTGTACACAGTGAAGAAAAAAAATAAGATTAGATAATCCGTCAACTCAGACTTTGGATAGAAACAGTTGAAATCTTTGGTACGGAATTCCCTTATCGAGTTGCCATTGAAAACATAAACAAACACAAACTCCATTTTATCGACTCATTTGAGAGCAAAACAAATGAAATAATAACAGCGGAGGTTTTACAATCCATCAATCATTTGATGAGCAGAAAATATGTTTGCTTATCGAATTATTATGCTCTCTCATCATTCAATACCAATTTCATTTTAAGCTTACTTTTACTCAATTCGAAATATTATTAAATATGTTTAAGCAACTTTCACTGTGAAATTATCTAAAATTATTGAAAACTAATCATTGGGTATGTTTAATTATTAATAATATGTTTTGTAAATGTAATATGTACTAAAAATATTTCTATTTTCATAGTACATAATATTATAGTGAATGCTCAATTTATGAAAGATCAAACGGGAATACACAAACAATAATAATACTAATATTATTAAATACATTTAGTGCTTAGATTTAAGTAGACATAATTGATAGTTATCAAGTGAATTATGTTAAAATGTGCTTTTATGTTTCATACATATTGTACTTTAATAGAATGTACAAAAACTATAATTAAAGAGATGCGATTATGAAAATTGTCATAGAATATTCTTATATACTAAACCGAATATAGTCATGCTCTTTAGATATACGTAAGCTACTTTACCCTTTGACCGAATTTCAAGTAAATATATTTATATTTGATACTTTTCGTCGGATCGAATCCACCTTCATCCAATACTTTCCTTTCTCCAAATCTTCTCAATCCCTCTGAACCACGGCACGATTTTTATTTCATTACAGAAAAAAAGAACGAGATGAAAACCGACGAAATGTATTTTTAAGTCTTCAGAAATATGGGAAAACGATAAGTAGATGAACGTTGGTGGAAATGTATTAAAGAAGTTACGCGATTCCCGCTCTCATCCTTTCAATGTTCCCTTCGCTGTGGAATATTAAAACTAAAACAATAATGGCATGCTTTTAGAGTGGCCTTCGTTTCCGAACTTTGCGAAGAAGTTAATTCGTCGATTTATTTATTTATTTATTGTTCGTTTTCTGCGTGTCATTTGAACTTTGAATGGAAGGTTTGAAAATGTGCTCGACTTACCGGCAATTTGCTGAGGAAACAATGGGCCAAGTTGTGCACGACCATAGTTGCGGCTAATTCTACATCAATGGCATCCGTGAGGATGTGCACTAAAATTTAACAGCTCCGGTATTAACAGAGACTACATAGTTTATGCGCGTCGTTCTCTTCAGTCGCTGCATCTGATAGAAGACGTCTGATTGCGAGAGATCAGAAGGTCGCACTGTGTGTACATCATACACTAAAAATGGATACGTTTTATCCGGCGACTATTAATATGCTTGGTAATTATGGAACTATTGTGGAGTTCACTGCAAGAGGAAAAAAAAACATGTGCATGTCACCAGATGGAAAAGATCTGAGCCCCATACAAGTAAGGTTCTATAGAAACCATTTCTATTGTCACATGTATTTAAATGCAGAAATAACAGTATATTAATAATAACGATGAAAAAGAATTTAGTGTGAATTATCATAGAAATAATTCACATTAAATTCATACAATTGCTAGGACAAGTAATGTGATCTATCAATCATATCTTTTCAGAAGATTGCAATTGAAATATGAAATATTTAATAATAGTTGCGTAAAATAATTAAGAAACTAATTCATAATTTATTACAATAAATATCATTTTTAATTTAATAAATAATGTAATTATTAATAAACGGTTTAAATGATATATAGAAAAGTATGAATAACACTTTCACTATTACAGTGTCTTTACATTTTTGTCTATATCTCGAAACGTATATGCGATAAATGCATTATTGAGTAACCAAACGAAAACTGGATAATCACTTTTTAAAATGTGTATACTGGTATAGTTGTATGTTTTATCACTTAGCAGTAATTCACTGTCAAAGTTAAAGAAACGTTTTCTTAATCATCGAAAAAGCAGTGTCTTCACATTTTTGCTTGTATCTGGAAAAGTATGGGCGACAAATTAATTATTGAGCAACCTAATTAAAGCTGGATAGTCACTCTTTAAAATGTATGTACTGGTATAGTTGTATTTTTTGTGGTTTAGCTGTAATTAACTGTCAAAGTTGAAGAAACGTTTTTTAAGCATCGAAAAAGCAGTGTCTTCACATCCCCGAAAATCCCGGATTAGCTGGTACGGCTGCAAAACTCTTGGAAGTCTTTTTCCCCACTGACGAAGACCTCGAGGAGAACGAGTGGCATCTTCAAGTACGCCAAAATGCACTGGAAGGAACTGGTGGTCCCCCCGATCGCCCATTCTCGGTGGCCGAAATCAACCGCACCGCCCAACGAATGAATGCCAAAAAGGCACCAGGTAGAGACGGCCTTACCGCCGATATTATCAGGAGGGCTTTACAGTCCGAGCCCGCGCTCTTCCATAGACTTTTTAATATGTGCTTGGATAATGGTACGTTTCCGAGGTGCTGGAAGGAACAACTCGTTAAAGTCATACCGAAAGGTAAGAGCGGGCTCGACTCAACCGACCCGAAGAGCTACCGCCCCATTTGTCTTCTGCCGGTTCTTGGAAAGGTCCTGGACTCTCTGATGATCTCGCGAATCGAACACTTCGCAACGAAGATGGGAGCCCTTAGCGAACACCAATACGGATTCAGGAAAGGAGCAAGCACAGTTGATGCTATAGCTGAAGTTGTAAAATTCGTCGAAACGGCACGCAATCAAGCCAGATACTCCACAATAATATCTCTAGATATAAGTGGCGCATTTGACAACGCTTGGTGGCCACTGGTGATATATCAATTAATTAAAATCAAGTGCCCGAACAACTTAATTAATCTTGCGAAATCATATTTTTCAGAGAGGACGGCTATCTTCGAAGAACCTGGCATATCTCTGCAGCGTCAAGTGAGCAAGGGCTGCCCACAAGGATCCAGTTCAGGCCCTGGTTTCTGGAAAATACTGTACAACACCATATTCGACCGTCAACTCCCACCGGAATGTCGTATTATTGCTTATGCGGACGACACAATGCTCCTGGTCTCTTCAAACACGTACAATGGGCTGAGAAGTAGCGCAAACGACGCTTTGGAGGTTTTACACGGCTGGACTAAGTCTGCCAAATTGGAGTTCAACGCAAGTAAGACCGAGGCACTTTTCTTTGGTAAGAAAACTAACCAGCAAAAACCACTATTTAAATTGGCTGGAGAAAACATCCATTGTTCCGACCACATTAAGTATCTTGGCGTCACCATTGACAAGAAACTTAATTTCGCGGAGCACGTGAAGCAATCCGCGGCCGCTTCCAAACGTTTAAGCATCAGGCTAGGTGCACTGGGAATGAAGAGCTGGGGCTTCGGACGCAGGCAGGCGGCGATGCTCTACTCGGGGGTGATCGAGCCGAGCCTTCTCTACGCTGCAGCCGTCTGGCACGACCGGTGCCGTGGGAGGGAAAGGCAGAGGCTACTTGGCGCACAAAGGATCTGTGCCCTGAAAGCCGCTAAGGCATATAAAACCGTACCAACGGAAGCGGCGCTGGTGATGGCTGGGTTGCTGCCGGCGGACCTCCGAATGGTGGAAATAGCCCAGCGTCGACGATCGAGGAAGCTAGGCGAGGATGAGTCGATGGTTATCGCGGGCCGAAACATTCGAAAGGCCGAGATCGAGTCGACCATAATCACTCAAGGGAAAATCCATCCTGTGGATTCGATCTGCATGTCGTTTCAGGTGGGCGAAGAAGGGGCCCACAGTAACAGGATCTACACTGACGGGTCGAAATGCGATGAAGGGGTCGGAGCAGCGTTCGTTGTCTACCGTGACGGCAGGGAGATCCATCATCAAACGATCAAACTAGCTGACCACTGTACTGTGTTCCAGGCAGAACTTTTGGCCATCAGGGAAGCTCTGAGTTACCTGCAGACTCCATCCGTCGAGGACACGAGCTACTCAATCGTGTCGGACAGCCGATCAGCTCTGGAGGCACTTAGACGCACCGAAATACTAACTGAGCTGGAATACGAAACAAGAGAGCTGTTTCGCCAAGTTATTGGAAGGCGGATCCAGCTGACATGGCACTGGACCAAGGCGCACGTCGGCAACAAAGGCAACGAGAGGGCGGATGAACTGGCAAGGATCGCATCTGGTGCAGATGAGCCGGTGTCGCAGGCCACTCGCCCTATACAGGTCACGTACGCGAAGTACTCCATCGGAACCCTCAAGACGATGATCTCTCGGGACTCGGCGAGGGCTTGGCAGGAAAGATGGGAAAGCTCCGAAACTGGGGTCTGGACCAGAGAATTCATACCTAACATCGCGGATTGGCAGAAGAAGAACGTAGAGCTTCCTCACCAGGCGGTGCAATTGATTACTGGACATGGCAAATTCGGATATTACCGGAAGCGGTTCAAACTTACGGAATCGTCGGATTGTGCCTGTGGCGAAGAAGAGGACACGGTCCAACACTGCTGGTTCCGTTGTCCCTTGCACGTGGCCTGGAGAAACAATGCAGAGAGAAGAATGATTCTGCAGGACTTGCCATGGCCTCGCTGTGAAGTGGATATCATCGCTATTGCAGAACAAGGAGCAGGGTGGTGGCAAACGTTTGGTCAGGAGGCCAAACGCCTTAAGAAACTTTCCCACGACGTCGAATATAGGCGTTAGTGAAAAGGATTATTTTTAAGTTCATTATTTTAATTTCTTGATTCTTTTTTTGTTTTATTTTATTTTAGGCTTAGTTTTATATTTCTTCATATAATAAATAACTTGTTTGTATTCATGTTTTAAGAACGTGATATATTTTCCTTTTATGTTCATTATTTTTATTTTTGTTTTTAAATTTCTTATTTCTTTTGTTTTATTTAGATCTTAGGCTTTGTTTTATATTGTTTTATATTTTAGTATGTAAGCCTTTTGTATTTATATTTTAAGAATGTGATATGCAGTTTGCAAAACACAAATAAATAAGTAGTGTCTTCACATTTTTGCTTATATCTGGAAAAGTATGAGCGACAAATTAATTATTGAACAATCAAATTAAAGCTGAATAATCACTATTTAAAATATGTATACTGGTATTGTTGTACCGTTTGTCGTTTTGCCGTAATTCACTGTCAAACTTGAAGGAACGTTTTTTTAAGCATCGAAAAAGCAGTGTCTTCACATTTTTGCTTATATCTGGAAAAGTACGAGCGACAAATTAATTATTGAGCAACCAAATTAAAGTTGGATAGTCACTCTTTAAAATGTGTATACTGGTCTAGTTGTATCTTTTGTGGTTTAGCTGTAATTCACTGTCGAACTTGAAGAAACGTTTTTTTTTAATCATCGAAAAGCAGTGTCTTCACATTTTTGCTTTCATCTCGAATTGTATGAGCGACAAATTAATTATTGAGCAACCAAATTAAAGCTGGATAGTCACTATTTAAAATGTGTATACTGGTATTATTGTATGTTTTGTCGTTTAGCCATAATTCACTGTCAGATTTGATGAAATAAAAGAAGTTTTTACATATTTTGTTTTCGTATTTCAAAGTCATAGATTCTAAGTTGCACGAAATCAACTACTGGATAAGTGGATTAGGGTAAATAGCTCGACTTGTTAACATTCTATAGGTAAATATTGAAAGATTAGATGATACGTAATCTTCGAATCGAGTGAATCAGCTATGTGAATGTGTGGATTTTGCGTTTCCGGGAAGGCGGTGGGAGAGAATGGTTGCAAGAGCTGCGGGTGAGTGTGGGATGGGGAAAAAAGAGGTCCTCAGTCCTCCATAATTTATAGTTCTATAAACGCTGATCATTACAATTCGTTTAACAAGCAAACTTCGGGAGCCGAGGGTTAAAGCAAGCGTGCTCCTTGGGGGTGGCTCACTTCGATTCCGAGCAGGATATATTCAGTGCCCGGAGTCACGTGCCGCACGCCATCTACCGATTAGTTCCATTACGTTATATGCATTGTCCTAAAAGATCTACCCCCGACGTCAGGATGAATGAACTCGGGGGCACTGCACATATCAAGGCCCCACCCTCCGATGCCAATAAATTATTTTGAATTATTAACGTCCAGCCATGCATAATGACATATAATTGCGGCACGTTCGTCAATAGAACACCAAAATTTTGACACCGTATTTTATTGCATTCGAGGTTTTCTCTCTCCCTCTTTCGCACGCGTCGGCCTTTCGTGTTAAATTGCCCGCAACCGCATCCATCATAAAACATTATCATTTGACTTCATTAAATTACATTCGTGAAAAAGGACCCTTTAATAATTTAATTTATTTCGGACAATTCCAGCTAATTTATCGACCATAAATCTACATGGAACCGGTCCTTTTTATTTTTTTCTCTCTCTTTATTTCCTACTGGTGTTAATGGACTTCCCACAATTTCTTCGCATTCGCACAGAAGTCCCACACTCAGCAATTTTCGTATTAGAGACCATTATATTTTTACCACAAGGACACTTTCAGCTTTATCAAATGTTAGAAGAGACACATATAACTAAAGAACACAAATCAATTTGTAATTACGTTTAAATCATGTTTTAGAATAAAAACAGATAATTTTACATAACAATAAATTATAGTAAAATATAATGTAAATATGTAAATTTATTTGAAATCTATTAATAAATCAATGGATATTATTAACTGGTCAAAAGACTATTGCCAATAGTCCATTGGAGCAATTTAATTTTCTTTAATTTTCTATGTATTTCTTGTTTTTTTTACTATTTTATTACTATTATTGTAATTTGAAATAAATATTTAAATAATAGGATAGTTTAATTAATAAATACTAAATGAATGAATGGAGATAATGAGAAAAACAAATGTATTTTCATATTTATGATATGATTAGGTGTATACAAATGTGTTTCGATTGAATAGTTTGTTCAGTAATTGCTCCGAAAATTGCGTTATTGCTTTATACACATACACATACAACAAAAAAACACGAAAATGCAGCCACCATTTACCGGACACCCAAATGGATGCACTTTTAATGAATTTCAGGGGTCGGTGGAGGTGCCGGGATGACCACCATCCATTTGCAAAATTGCAGCGTAAAAATAAATAAATCTATATGAATATGAAAATACCGAATGTAATGCGCGCATCCTGATCCCATTTCAATTAGCTTTATTACATCCAGGACGTTTCGCCCGTTTCCCTTTTGTCCTCGATGCGCACAATGCCCACACACACACAAAGTAGATTATTATTCCATACTCATCGGAGAGGAAGCGGCTTTCCCCAAAAACTCAAATACACGTATGCAGGGCAAAAAAATAGCCGCGGATGGAGGAAAATGAAATAATAGCTCGGAAGACAAAACGCCCCTCTCGGAAAACGGGCCGTAAAAGCCGGCTCTTAAGAGGGATCATAAAGCGCATCATAATGCGTTGTTCCCATTAAATTTTCCTCATTTAGCAAATGCATCCTCCTCCGCAAAACCACCGGCAAATTTCATTTGCGATTCAAAAATGCACCTCGCTGCGGCTTTGTCTTTACGTGCACCAGTTGTGGGCCTTTGGGCAGCGCCAGAGACACGGCATTTGATGTAGGTTGTTGTATTTCCATTGTACGGAAACATTCGTAATTGTATTATTGTGCTTTTCCTTTTCGCCCGCTGCTCTTGACATTTATGATATTGCACGCACATCAAGGAACAAAAGGAAGCGCCGGGACCAGGAAAAACTAATATCATCCTCGCATGCAAGGAGAGGGCCTGAGGTCCTTTAATGAAGATTGCGTTCGTCGGGGCAATAAAACCGACGTTCATCAATCAAACAACGACAACAAAAAAAATGGAACGGACCACCACCCACTTGGACCCCTCGGAGTGATTAAAATGTAATAAAGTGTTCCGAATTAGATTTCCACGATAAGCAATAACTACCACCTTCGCACTTGTACCCCCCGACATCAAGAACAAGCAGAGAGCGAGAAACGACGAGCGGAAAAAATCTATTAGCGCTCCTCGCATATTTCTTACCCTTTGTTGCCCTTTAATCATTTGCTAATTTCGTGCTCGTTCCCATTATGCATTGTTTGCGATTTGCAAAACGATGGGAATACGTGAAGGCTGGTCCGACTGATTTACGAGCTGCAAATGTAATTAACATAAAAATGCAATGAAAGCAATCTTCCTTGAAACAAGTAATTAATAACTAGAAAAATATAAAGATAATTTATGAATTTACACATATCTTATAGTACAAAACTGAACTGAATCATATCCTTTAGTTAATGCAGATTCAGTTTATTTTTATCAATTAATTAACAGATTTACGTCAAGAAACTATTATTAATATCATTTTGTATAAAGTTTTCTAGTATTTAAATAAGTCCCCCTTTTCTATTGTAGTAATTGTACTTTAGAAACATCTAAATATATTATATTTTTACAAATTAATAATGTTTTTAATTCAAAAAATGGCCGAAAAACCGGTCAGTTTCATGTTTTTGATTTGTTAGAATATTATTGTATAAATATATATTTATATTTTTTCTGTCTGTTTCTATTTGTTGCAAGATATCTTATTATTTTAAATAATTCAAAAAATAAATTTGATGATCTTTTTAGGAAACTTTTTCTATAAATATCTGAATGGAGTGATGGAATTAACTTGATTACAATATTATAATGCATATAAATATCAATAAGACAGTAAAACCCTGCTTTTTATTAATTATAAAAGTATGTAAATAAAGTTATTATTATTTCATTTAGAATATTATAATTTGCTAATTATTCTTATTAAATATTTAAATTATTAAATATATAAAAATGTATACACCAAATATAAATGTTAAGTATAGTGTGAATGCAGCTTTATGTACTATTTAATTTCATTTTTACGAGAGGAAAAACGCACGTTTTGCCTTACTGTTCTTGGAAGATCTTACTTTTCTTCTATATTCTATAGAGTTTGTTTATTGCTGTTAATTGTACTCCTCTCAAGAATACACAATTTTTTTTATTGTATCGCTCTCCTATAGAACACATTCTTCATCATCATCATTTCTTCGAAAGTATATAATTTTTTATTAATTATTAATTAAAAGTTTGGTGAATTTTTTATATTTATTTTGTAAAAGTTCTATTAGTTTGTGCGTAAACTGCAGTGTGCACAACTATAGTGTGTAGACCTAACGTAGGTTTTTTTTTCTGAAAAGTTCACCCTTGAGTTCCATGAAGTGTGCATCCATTCGCATGTCCCAGTAAATCACGTCCCTTTTGTTTTTCTGCAAACCAATAAAGTAATTTCGCGTGCAATTAGGGAAAGTTTTTATAGGCCCTCTTCCTCCCTTTTGATGGTTCCCGTAAAAGGGTCGGGCTAAGCCGACGCCGGCAGAGGAAGAGGAAAAATGGGGGGCCCTTAAATTTCCCGGGCAAAACGGTAAAAGGCAAATGGTTCGGCACAAGCAATTATTTAAATTTACGACTCGCACTATTCTCCTCTATTTTCCACACAACTTGCTCACTCATACCACATGCCCACAGCTCACACCCATAGAC
>JAFMTC010000064.1:722516-733683 GCA_018845635.1 Nicrophorus orbicollis | reverse complement strand
CAACCGACCCTCCATCGTCCGAACATAAAACAACCCCGAGCCGCTCAAATAGCGCCCTCTGCATTCCGCCGCCCCCTCCGAATATATCGCGCCCTCCACTGAACACCGAAACCATAAGGGATGATGGAGCCGACCATTCACATCATTTATTTTCGGTCATTAAATGGATTTCGCCACTTTGTCAGGTATGCCGCTGCGTGGAAGCTGAATTATTAAACAAAAAATAATAATAAAACGAGCAATTCATGCTGAAAAATTCGAATACGCCGTTATGGAATTTCGCTGAAACCTTTTTTTTTGCCACTAAATATTCGAGCGTAGGACAGAAACCATTCAAGCTTTTTTACTTAGGCATTTTCTGTTTTCAACAAGCAATTTAACAAATTACCAATTACTCCAAACAATATGCAACCCAGAAATGACTGACAATTTAATGATTATTTGTATTATTATACTATAACAGACTCTTATTAAAAATGTAAATACTTTCGTTATTATTTAAACAAAAAATCAAGAATCTTGACTCGTGTATTTTCAGGATTAGTTTTATTAACTAAGTATCATATTCATGATTGTTTTCGAAATTTCCAGTAATTTCATATACTAATTAATTATAGAATCTATTTAGATAAATAAGCATAGTAAATAATGAAAAATCTACAAAAAATAATTCTCATAATTATTATAATATAATATATAATAGTCTTCCTTTTCCTTTATTTGATTATGGTGTTTATAACAAAGGATAATATCATGAACTATCTATATTCCTCATGTACGTGAATTATGATATTGTTGAACATGAAATGTATCTTGATGCAACATGGATACTGAACAGTGGAGACTTAGGTGTAATCTCTATCGGTATCAGATAATGTGGGATTGTCAGGGTGGTAGATGTTAATTCACGAGTAATTCAGATACAAGGGTGTTTCAGGCAGGGGTGCATATTATCACCATTTCTCTTCAACATCTATTCAGAAAGAATTATTTAAAGAGCGTGCGGAGCAGATAAGAGATACTATATTAGTGCTTCGAGCATTAAGGTATACGGGTTATCTAATCCTTGTCTTCTGACGTACGAAGGATTCCTTCAATAGGTTCTTGTAGGAATGTCTAACTTACTAATGTAACTAAACGAAAATCAATATAAGATGTTTTCTCCGGTAAGAAAAATATACAATAAATCATTTATAGTAAAAACATATATAAATTGGAAAAAATATATAAGTATACAATTTAGTTTACATTGTTAATTAAACACTAATTTATTTAATTAATGTTTTGTATGTTTTTTAAAATTTAAATCAAATATTTTGTATTCTTCATAAGTCGTAGTTTGTATGCAACATTTCATATATTATGAAGTTATGTATCAAATATTCAACTTTTATCTCTAAAGTGAAGCAATATGAGCAATTTAAATGTATGTGTAGTAAGTTTGAGCAAATGCAGCAAATGGACTATTGATTCCAAACAAAAAAAAATAATGATTGAGGAATCTTGAACAACTGTGGAAGCGCTTACAAAACAGCAATTGTCCTGAAGTGTTTGTCCTTTCATTTGCTCGCGTTTGCCTTTTTCGCGCGGAGCACACGGAAAGGGAGGAAGGAGTGTGTTCAAATGACGTTTTGGGTTGGTGGGGTGTATAATCAAGTTTGCAAGTGGGTAAAAAGGAGGGACTTTATGTAAAACGGATTGGTGATGCATAAAAGAAAAGGCTAAAAGTGTATGGGCCGAAGTTAAAATAAAATCGTAGTTGTAAGTATGCGCATCCGAACTCGTTCTCACACGCGTCCTTTCAACCAACCCCCCAAACCACCCACACTGAAGCATCAGGAAAAACTTCGTTGCGATGTGGAAAGTTTAAACGAATTTCACGCCACTCGTTCGATCCACGAAGATAATAGAGCCGAAAAATAACACGGGGACGTATATTTGAAGAAAATTCGAGAATCGGTAGAAACTAAATTCGCTGTACGCCCACGGCTCCGATTGGATGGGTCTAATATTTACGTTGCGATTTAATTAATATTTTAAATATTTATTAGGCTCCGGGGATTAGGGAATTTCGTTGGATGGAGAAAAGTTCTTTGGAGCGGTGCGAAGAAACACGGCGATTTGCATAAATTCGCTTTCGCGCCGCGGCAAAATTAATGAGGGATTAAGTACACTTATTCGTTTAGCCCTTAGAGGTCTTCCAAACAAACAAACAAAAAAAACACGCAACAAAGATATACGTTCGTTTGAGAATTATTTAGGAATTCACCACACCTGTGTGTTTTTTGATAAAAAAAAACGGTATTGTAGGATTACATAGACTGAAAACCGGTTATTACATAACAAAATTAATATAAATTATCATTTAATTCATTATTTTGATTAAATTATGAAATTTGTTATGGATATGTAAGAAATAATATTGAATACATTGAAATACGCTAAATAAAAGGTATTTTTATTTAAAATTTAAAACCGGTTTTTAAATTTTGCAGTTTTTAGATAGTAGAACTTAATGCAACACATATTTTTAGAATTGTATTTATCAGTAGTAATAGAGAGAATATTTTCTTATTTCAGTTAATTTGTATGTCAATTAAAACAGTACAAAGTGTTTATTAAACCATATTTCCTTAAGAAAAAAGTAGAAGATAATCTTCAGACGATGGTCTTCTTAATAAATTTGGACAAGTAGGCGTAGTTCATATTATTGTTGCTAAGCAGTTATGTTTTATTGAAATTTCCGGTTAACCGGTTTTCGGAATACGATAACCGGTTTACTTTTTTTTTTGTATAAATCCTAGTAAAGAGGTAATCCTGTGCCGACGAAGGACGATTTAAAATTAATTCGGGACGTGTGTTCGGGGGTTGGCTTTGGATGGAGCGGATACATTTATTGAATCCGTGGGACGAAAAGGCTTTCTCCATCCGAGGAAAACCGGGCCAGTCTGCAGGAGCTGCTTGCATAATACCTAGTTGATAGGCTATTCTGTATTTGAATTGCGGATGGTATTATGTTTGCAGGGACATCTACGTGCGGAATTGCTTCGAACTTCTTCTACTCTCTTTTTCTTCTTCCTATTCGCACAGGAAACAACCGCTAACTTTTTGGAGGATAATTGCGACTTGCATCTAATCGAAAATAAACTCCAAGTTTCGGGTCTCACCTCCTTCCACGCAATTATAGGGGGATGTAGATATATGTTGTACGAAGACACCTTGTGAAGATAGAGGAGGCAAAAGTTATTCTACGCCGCTTTTATCGAGTTTATTGTTCCGCAAGTGCGGGGGCGGCGGCGGCGGAGTTCGAACTTGCTGTTGCAGCTCATGATTTCATACGACCGGAATCCATACACAATTTTCGTTCTCGTATAATTTCGTTCCGAATATTATGTTACGTCCGCATAAATACGATTTCCACCAGTACAAAAACATTGAAACTAAAACATTTTCACGAAATTAATGAACAATATCGTATGCTGCACTGAATAACAATACCCACTAAAAAGAAATAATTGAAAATTTAAATAAAACAACAAAAAACATATTTGCTTCAGTTTCAAACATGTTAAATAACTTCAAGATAAATGATAAAATTCCTTTCAAATAGTTATTATATCATTGAGAAAACTAATTTTATTGAACATTTACATCAATAATATATGTTTCCTGTAAAATCAACTATTTTGTACATGCTTTTATATATGAAATTTATGTTAATAGTTTTAATTACATAAAACAAAAAGTAAAGAAAATTACATAATAATCTATTTAATTACATTTAATAATAATACATTTTGTATATTACAAAATTTATGTACAAAATTTTCACCCAAATTATTTTCATAAAATCAACAAAAATTTTCATTTTTTTACTATCATAATTTGAACTATGAACTTACTATTTTGTACGTTTATTAAGGAAACTATATCCATGTTTATTATATTAATAGTTTTATTATTTGTTAGCTATTTTGGAAGTTTAACTAATTTTTCAAATTTTATATATTATTTTCATTTTTATAAAATTTAAAATTCTCTTTGAAATCAATTGACTTTGAATAACTTCTTAAGTTTTGTTTAAAGCAATGAAACACTGATAAACATGAAATCAATATTACAATTGTAAGGTTTGTAACCTAAATACATAATAAATCCATTATTACTTGTACAATTTTTATATCGAGAATATTTTGAAACTTACGTATATTTTTCTTTAAGTATTCAGTAAACTAACCGAGAGTTACGTTTTTCTGTACATATTTTTTGCTCAAAATATTTAGTTTTGGTGATTTAGTAATATGAAAATCAATTAAATAATAAATAAATTTGTTTATAAATTAGTATTGTTTTGCTTCATTCAAAATGTACCTAATAAATGATTTACAATAATATTACATAGTTAAATAAAGTAAATATCTTTAGAGTTTTTTATGTTAGGTCTAAAAAAAAAACGTTTCATAAATCCATATTTTTCATAAAATTTCAATGCTTGCGTTTATTTTCATTTCCTTGCTTGCCTCGTTAAGTATTCAGTAAACTAACCGAGAGTTACGTTTTTCTGTACATATTTTCTGCTCAAAATATTTAGATTTGATTAGTTTTGGTGATTTAATAATATGAAAATCAATTAAATAATAAATAAATTTGTTTAAAAATTGGTATTATTTTGCTTTATTCCAAAATTTATCTAATAAATGATTTACAATAATATTACATAGTTAATAAAGTAAATATCTTTCAAATTTGTATGTTAGATATAAAAAAAAAAGTTTCATAAATCCATATTTTTCATAAAATTTCAATGCTTGCGTTTATTTTCATTTCCTTGCCTCGTTAAGTATTCAGTAAATCAACAGAAAGTTACGTTCTTTCACTACGTTTTTTCCACACTCGGGGAGTATACAAGGTACTTAGATTTTCATCCATTTTTCGCCGCTCCTTTATTCACAACCCCGTACACATTTTTTTCGTCTCTCTGCCGTCGTTGCATAATTGAAGCGCAGGAAAAATTTGTGAATGTAATCTACTTATGTAATGGTTATTTAATTGTGTTCGGATGGGGCCCGATGTTAAGTGAAATTTGATGATTCGAACGCGGTTTTTTCTATGCTCCTTTTCACGCGATTTTCTTTTGTCGAGGTGGTTGTTTCCGTTTCGCCTGCGTCTGTTGCGGCCAATCGGAAATGCAAATGTAGTCGTAATATTACCGTGGAAATCCATTACGTAAACGGTTGTGTTTATAGAAGAAACGCGAGAGGGGGCTGGTCGGTCGGTGGGTGGGCGCGTGCCAGCCTCGAATAAACCAGATAACCACGGGGGGGTTGCAGCAAAGGCATTAATTTAAATTGAGAAACAGTGTCGGCAAAGTTACACGGCGTAACCTTTATAGAAGACAGCGCAAGAGAGAGTGAGATAGGGACAGGTAGAGGCTATGAAGTAGGTACATTCGCCGCCGCTCTATAATGCTATGCTGTATGCTATGTGAGTGTGTACAGTGTACAGGCATCGGCGTCGTCCTAATCATATAAATTAGCATACTCTGTGCGCCCTGTAGACACGCACTTTAGGAAGGCGATTACTTTGTGAAACTACAAGGGAGGCGGCGGCGGCGGCGCCGGTGGTGGTTGAAGGTGGTGGCGACCCCCACCGTCACACCGTTACACTTAATACCTGAAAATCTCTAATTACGTAATCCCCTTTTCCCCGTCGAAAACAAATCACTTCATTTTCTGCTCCGACGGGAAAACATCTTTCTGTTTATTATATTTTGGTTAGACGGCCCAATAATCCCTCCGTTCCTTTTGGTAATCGGATTTTTGGAAGCCCACGAATCGGAGCATTCAATTATATTGTAGCAGACTGCTATGCTAATTATATCTAATATTCTCATTTTAAAATACAACAAGAATCCACATTACATCTCTTCAGAATAAGTACCCTTATTAATATTACGGATCAAACAAATTTGAGATTTGCACATTTCTCATTTGTAAATTATAAAACAAAAATTGAAAAATCTAATTATTTCAGTTACTAATTGAAAGAAAAATTCTTGTAAATTATTCAAAATTAAATAAGAATTATAAAATATTTCATATATTAATACAATTAAATACAGGAAAATTTCAATTAGAATGAAAAAACCGACTTTTCAAATCAATTTAAAATTAAATTATTACAAATTTGTTTATAGAACGGACATTGAAATATACTTAAGATTTTGTTCTTTTAATTTATAAATTAATTAAGTCACTCAATTTTTTCTATTCGTTTAAGATTTATTCTCGTGAATTACGTAAATGAAGACATACAAGGCAGATATTTGATTAAAGCTGATATTATTGATTAAATATAGTAATATTTAGTTTTTCATCAATAAATATTTAAAAGAAAAAAATCATAAATTTATATAATAATTTGAATTAATCTGAAATCTGAAGTAATTGCAGTTTTTATATAAAAGACTATATATGTTACAATATCCAATAACAGAGAATAATGCAGGTAACAAAATATGCAATTAGTAGAGATTTTTTCCAAAATGTAAAAATTTCATATTTTCACAAATAATACTGAAAATTTGAATAAAGCAATAAATGTAATATATGGAGGTATTTTTAGTTAGTTTATGAATATATAAATAATGCTGAAAACTTGTAATAAAGCAATATCCATTACGTAATATAAATGTGGTATATGATGTTTAAAAATATGATTTTGTTTCATAAAATAATACTGAAAATTTAGATTAAAACATTATAGATTACATGGAATATCACATTACAAAATTTGAGAATTTGTATTTTTTTATGTAATCAGGAAGAAATACGTTGATCGATAGCCGTTTAAACCAAATTTTACAAAATAAGTTTGTTTAAATAACAAAAAAACTAATTAAATTATGAAAATAGTGAAATAATTATTTTTTTTAACTATTTCTTTTCTTTAATTAAATGTAAAGTCCACAATAGATTACCATCAAATTTAAGTACATATTTGGTTTGCAGATTGGATTTGAACTGAACCTACACATTTCCTATTATAGATACATCAAGGTATAAGTCCGTATAATTGAAACTCTCCTTACTAATTGATCAATTATTGATTGACAGCTGTCAATACGATTATGGTTATGGTTAACGATAGCCGAGAACAAAGTCCTGTTCGGTTTAATGACTTTTTTTTGTTCATTTCATTATTGATGAAATGATGCTGCTTTTATTTCATTTACTTTTTTGAATGATTTATTACATAATTAAGTTGAGCAGTGACCGCAAGGAAATCAGAAAGTCTCGATGAGTCAGTCTTCGTGAACCACGATTTATTCGTAACCGTGTAATGAGTTTCATCCAACGAATCTATAAAGAATGTAAACTTGACTCACGTTTCACAAAACCAAATTATTTATATAATGAGTTTAATATAAATACAACATTTCCATTTGCTAAATTACAATTTAATTTAGTACAAATTATTTAATTAATTAGTTTATTATGAAGATTATATTACCATTTGCAAAAATGATCAGTCATTAAGAGTATAAACTAATTAATTTATGAAAGTTATCTTCAATTTTTCTTAACTTTTTATTTAATTTATAATTTGTCATTGTATTAAAGTACACTTTATTTTTGTTTGTTAGATTAATTTTGGATCTAATATAATAAATATAGTGAATGGTGGCTTCAAACAGTCCGGTTGTTTAATAGTTGGGCCCAAAAATAATTTTGTTTGCAAATGCAAGGCGTTTCAAAAAATCTTTTCCATTGTTGTGTTATTTAATGATATAATTATTTCTTTGTTATATTAAAATATTTATCTTAAAGTATACTTTAAATCAATTTTGGTTTTAATTTAATGAATACAATACAGCAATTTCGGTTTCAAATAGTCCGGATTTTTTTAATAAAGTTTTGATGTTTGACGAATCTAAATGAGGTAAATGCAGCGTTTTCGGCTTCTACTAGTCTGAATTTACTGTAGACCTGTTTGATCAAGTTGAAATAAACTAATTATACTTTTAATTAATTTAATTAAAGTCTCTTTTAGTTTGATTTACTTTTGTAGATATTTGATTCCTCGGTTTCATATAATATTTATTCAAACCGGACAATGCGAGGTATTGGTATATAGTTTTTATTAAATTGTTGTCTATTTATTGTTTTTAAACGTCAAATTTATTTCGGAATCTGAAGTGTGTAAAACATTAATATTTCGTCTGTTTATTTAATTTATAGTTTGTCATTGTATTAAAGTACACTTTATTTTTTTTTGTTATATCAATTTTGGAGCTAATATAAGAAATAATCTAAATATAGTGAATACTGGCTTCAAACAGTCCGGGCGTTTAATAGTTGGGTCCAAAAATAGTTTTGTTTGCAAATGCAAGGCGTTTAAAAAAGTCGTATTCATTGTTGTGTTATTTAATGATAATTGTTTGTTTATTATATTAAATTGTCTATCTTAAAGTACACTTTAAATCAATTTTGTTCTTAATTTAATGAAGTATCTAACCAGTTAATACAGCAATTTCGAATTCAAATTGTCCGGATTTTTTTAATAAACTTTTAATATTTGACGTATTTAACTAAATGTTGTAAATGCAGCGTTTTCTGCTTCGATTAGTCTGAATTTACTATAGTCCTGTTTGATCCGAAATTCAGACTAATGAATTTACTATAGTCCTGTTTGATCATGTTGAAACAAACTAATTATTTCTTTAATTAATGTATATAAGTCTCTTTTAGTTTGATTTATTTTTGTACATATTTGGTTCCTCGGTTTCATATAATATTTGTTCAAACCGGACTATGCGAGGTATTGGTATATAGTTTTTATTAAAGTATCAAACAATTTTCTCCATCTATTGTTTTTAAATAATAATTGTTGCTAGGTTTCCAAGAAACGTCAAATTTGTTTCGGAATCTGAAGTGTGTGTGTATAACATTAAAATTTCGTCTGTTCATTTAATTTATAGTTTGTCATTGTATTAAAGTACACTTTATTTTTCTTGTTATATCCATTTTAGAGCTAATATAATAAATAATCTAAATATAGTAAATAGTGGCTTCAAACAGTCCGGGCGTTTAATAGTTGGGTCCAAAAATAGTTTTGTTTGCAAATGCAAGGCGTTTAAAAAAATCGTATTCATTGTTGTATTATTTCATGATAATTATTTGTTTATTATATTAAATTGTTTATCTTAAAGTACACTTTTAATCAATTTTGTTTTTAATTTAATAAAGAATCTATCCAGTTAATACAGCAATTTCGGTTTTAAATTGTCCGGATTTTTTTTTAATAATCTTTTGATATTTGACGAATTTGACTAAATGTTGTAAATGCAGCATTTTCTGCTTCGATTAGTCTGAATTTACTATAGTCCTGTTGAAACAAACTAATTATTTCTTTAATTAATGTATATAAGTCTCTTTTAGTTTGATTTACTTTTGTACATATTTGGTTTCATACGATATTTATTCAAACCGGACTATGCGAGGTATTGGTATATAGTTTTTATTAAATTGTTGTCTATTTATTGTTTTTAAACAATAATTGTTGCTAGGTTTCAATGAAAGAGTCAAATTTGTTTCGGAATCTGAAGTATGTGTGTATAACATTAATATTTCGTCTGTCTATTTAATTTATAGATTGTCATTGTATTAAAGTACACTTGATTTTTTTTGTTATATCAATTTTGGAGCTAATATAAGATATAATCTAAATATAGTGAATAGTGGCTTCAAACAGTCCGGGCGTTTAGTACTTGGGTACAAAAATAGTTTTGTTTGCAAATGCAAGGCGTTTAAAAAAATCGTATTCATTGTTGTGTTATTTAATGATAATTGTTTGTTTATTATATTAAATTGTTTATCTTAAAGTGTACTTTAGATCAATTTTATTTTAAATTTAATAAAGTATCTATCCAGTTAATACAGCAATTTCGGTTTCAAATTGTCCGGATTTTTTAACAAACTTTTGATATTTGACGAATTTGACTAAATGTTGTTTTCTGCTTCGATCAGTCTGAATTTTCTATAGTCCTATTTGATCATGTTGAAACAAACTAATTATTTCTTTAATTAATGTATATAAGTCTCTTCTAGTTTGATTCACTTTTGTACATATTTGGTTCCTCGGTTTCATATAATATTTATTCAAACCGGACTATGCGAGGTGTTGGTATATAGTTTTTATTAAATTATCCAGAAATGTTGTCTATCTATTATTTTTAAACAATAATTGTTGCTAGGTTTCCAAGAAACGTCAAATTTGTTTCGGAATCTGAAGTATGTGTGTATAACATTAATATTTCGTCTGTTTATTTAATTTATAGTTTGTCATTGTATTAAAGTACACTTTATTTTTTCTTGTTATATCAATTTTGGATCAAATATAATAAATAATCTAAATATAGTGAATAGTGGCTTCAAACAGTCCGGGCGTTTAATACTTGGGTCCAAAAATAGTTTTGTTTGCAAATGCAAGGCGTTTAAAAAAATCGTATTCATTGTTGTGTTATTTCATGATAATTGTTTGTTTATTATATTAAATTGTTTATCTTAAAGTATACTTTAAATCAATATTGTTTTTAATTTAATAAAGAATCTATCCAGTTAATACAGCAATTTCGGTTTCAAATTGTCCGGATTTTTTTAATAAACTTTTGATATTTGACCAAATGTGGTAAATGCAGCGTTTTCTGCTTCGATTAGTCTGAATTTACTATAGTCCTGTTTGATCATGTTGAAACAAACTAATTATTTCTTTAATTAATGTATATAAGTCTCTTTTAGTTTGATTAACTTTTGTACATATTTGGTTTCTCGGTTTCATATAATATTTGTTCAAACCGGACTATGCGAGGTATTGGTATATAGTTTTTATTAAATTGCTGTCTATTTATTGTTTTTAAACAATAATTGTTGCTAAGAAACGTCAAATTTGTTTCCTAATCTGAAGTGTGTGTGTGTGTATAACATTAATATTTCGTGACATTTCAGTTCGCGATTTTTATGTTGTTTTCCTCTCTCGTCGGAAAATGAATGTTTCATAAGTTGTTGCCGCAGCAGCAGCGTGCATTTCCTCGAACGAATCGCGCGCGGTGGTCTTTCAGTTCATTGCAATGCAATTTAAAATAAACCGGAAAACCGGGGGGGGGGGG
>JAFMTC010000064.1:674615-722505 GCA_018845635.1 Nicrophorus orbicollis | reverse complement strand
GTTTGCAAAATCGAGATGCCGGAACCGAGAATTTTAGGTATGCAAGGTAAATAATTTCCATTTACTTTGCTCGAATTTAAATAGAGTTATCGCTCTGGTCTTTAGGACCAACATGTGTATAATGTGTTTGCAGAACACACCCATATAATGTATTTATACGAGTGCTGCTTTGCATGGTAACGCCATTTGCTGATGAGAGAGAGAGAGACGGAGAGAGTCTGCTCAGGACCCATACGTCAACTGCTCCTAAGGTCCTAAGGTTAATCTCATCAAGCACGAAGAGAATACCGCAGGAGACGAAGATGAAAATAGCAGCGAGGACGATGAACGGATGGAAAAAAAGGTATGTGCAGGAGGTGGAGGAAACATCCGGGTGGAATTAATAACTTACATGAATATTAAACTGCATTCAACACGTCCTAAATTCCTGCCGCGCAATTTATTTCGACGTTATATAAGTTTTCAGCGTACATTATGAGACATGTAACGTTAGCTCAGAATACAGGAGCCCTTCTCTCCGTCTAACCTTCTCTCCGCGCTATCCCAGAACGCCGTGCAGGAAATTTTCTTAATAACAGTAATTAACTAAAATACTAAAGATAAATATGTGTCGTGCTTAAAGGACGTTAATCTTGTTTGCCCGCAACGACACTATAAATATTAATAAATATATTATGCATTTCCGCAAAAACCGACAATTCACGCAATTCCACGTACACAGCTTTTATCCCCCCATTTTTTTTACGTTGTTTCTTTATTTCTTTCACTTGGCGACTCGAGGGTGGAATGAAAGAAATAGTAACGATACGAGGGAAGGAAATAAGAAATAGGGGAAGATCGAATTGCCGCTTTTTGTACATTAATTTCAATTAGAAGCTCGCTTTTGCAACTTCCGCATTCCAACGGGTAAATGCGGCGGGGACAAAAAGTTGTGCAAATTTGCCGTTCGTGATTATTTCATGAAGCCGAATGCTTTCAATTCATTATAAATAAGATTAATTGCACTTTTGAAAGCGTTCAAATTATCACCTCCGTTGCATGCTTCCCGTGGAAAAATTAATTAGTTTCATTCTCGCCACTTCCATATGCATTACATATTAGTATTTAAATTGAATTGACTTTTTCATGCATAATACAAGCAAATTATTTTCTTTTGGCAATTAATTAGAATAATAATATTAAAAATTTTACATCACTTAATAATACTAATTTCAATAATGGAATATCCTTAATTAATTTTTTACTATATTAACTAAAATCATACTAAAAATGAACCACCTAAAAAGAGACTTGATTATATAAAAAGGAACAAGTCAATAAAATCATTTCTTAAACTGAAAAGAAATTTATAATATATTTTATAAAATTTGAATAGAAATTAAGAAATTTGATGGTCAGAGAATATTTCAGTAATTTTTAGTTTAGTAATATTTTACTAATTACTAATTAGAATTTGCAACACATTTTTTCTAATAAATATAAAATTTATGTCTCTTACATTTGTATAAATCATAACAAGACGTTCTCATCATAAATTCGTTACAATTATGTCAAAAATTGTAATAATTAACATTAAACTTTACTTGCAAACATAACAAATTCTTTATCTCATTCATGTCAACACTATTGTATAAAGAATAGGAGAAACTTTTTATATCCATTTATATAATGCGTGCTAGATGATCAGAAACAAGTTGATATAAATTACAACGATTTTTGCAAGGCGTTTGATCACGCAATTTTCTTGTGTACGTCGAAAAAAAACTTCTGAAATTTTTTAATAAATTTTAAATCGTCAATAAGCAGTATTTTCACGTTTTTGTCTATTACTCAGGAACCAATCATGATAATTAGACGTATGAATACTCAAATAAAAGTTAAATGTTCAAGCTTGAATATGCACGTACTTGTAGATTTGTAGCTAGCACCATGTTCCTGTAATTCGCAATCAAAGTTGAAGAAATGCTGTTTAGTGCTCGAAAAAGCAGTGTCTTTACGTTTTAGTCTATTACTCAGCAACCAATCATGATAATTACACGTATGAATACTCAAATAAAAGTCAAATGTTCAAGCTTGAATATGCATATACTTGTAGATTTGTAGCTAGAACCGTGTTCCTGTAATTCGCTCTCAAAATTGAAGAAATGCCTTTTAATGCTTGAAAAAGCAGTGTCTTCACGTTTTAGTCTATTACTCAGCAACCAATCATGATAATTAAACGTATTAATCCTCAAATTGAAGTTAAATAATCAAGCTTGAATATGCATATACTTGTAGATTTGTAGCTAGAACCGTGTTCTTGTAATTCGCTCTCCAAATTGAAGAAATGCTTTATAATGCTCGAAAAAGCAGTGCCTTCACGTTTTAGTCTATTACTCAGCAACCAATCATGATAATTAGACGAATGAATACTCAAATAAAAGTTAAATGTTCAAGCTTGAATATGCATGTACTTGTAGATTTGTAGCTAAAACCGTGTTCCTGTAATTCGCTCTAAAAATTGAAGAAATGCTTTTTAATGCTCGAAAAAGCAGTGCCTTCACGTTTTAGTCTATTACTCAGCAACCAATCATGATAATTAGACGTATGAATACGCAAATAAAAGTCAAATGTTCAAGCTTGAATTTGCATGTACTTGTAGATTTGTAGCTAGTACGGTGTTCCTGTAATTCGCTCTCAAAGTTGAAACAATGTTTTTTTATACGCGAAAAAGCAGTGTCATTTAACAAATACTTCTAACTTTAGTATAGCTTTGTGTGTAGAATTTATTTGTAATATAATTAAAGAGTAAATCAATATTTTTATTATTTTTTCATTACTATTTGCCACAATTATTATAGAAATCTACTTAAGAGTGGTAAAACTATATTATATAATAAAATAATAAAAAAATCTAAGAAATTATACTAATAAGTCTAGAAATAACGTAAAATTAACGAAAAAATAATAATGCATGAAAGGCTGAAAGAAAGTCCTATGGTCCATTGCAGCAAATTTTTTTTTCACATTTTGTGTAAAATTACTTTGCATTATAATCTATTGTATAACACTTTTTATTTGTATTTTATGTATATATTCTTCAAGAAATGTTCTGAATACATACGAATGTTCGTAAGACATGACTGTACATGTACTGAGCTTTCTGTGCTCAATTAATAAACAAAATTATTCGTGGAAACGTTGCTGCAAGAAAGATTAGATTAGACTGCTTAAACGTAAACCAGGATTAATTCATCTTGGCAGAATTTCACGCTGCCGAACGTGATTTTGCTTCAAACTGCACTCGACTAAATTGAAATCTATTTAACCAGTGCTGAGCATATTTAATTACACTCGAAACACCTCCTCCACACTCAACCAACAAACGAATTCTGTATAGTTGATAACGTATGCACAGTACTGCATTAATTATCAATGGTTTTATTATAAATATACATGAATCAAATTGATTTATCTGTTAACAATTCTGATTTTTATTATTTTTAAATAATTAAATAAAAAACTTAACTTTATTCAATTACTAACTGTTGTTTATTTTTTATTCTATAATTTGGTGTTTCTAATAAATAATAATATATAATATAATAACTAATTTCCTATTTAAAAAGGTCCATCTTTTAGTCCCTAAATAATTAATAATATTAATATTTTTTAAAACTGTACTTTTTTTCATCGGTTTAACTTATGGATATTATGCTAATAATTACTGTAGTAGTAATAGTTCCCCCTTTCATGACTACACTCATAAGTGTAGCACTTTTTTTAATCACTTTTCGAGCCACGGCTCCTGCGTTTATGACACCAAATCCCCCTAACTTATGTCACTTCTGCTTCCATTAATGTCACACCTAATATTTTATTCAAATTATATTATGGTTCCTAGCACCATTTAGACGGTATCTTCTCAACCATGCACACGCACTTCATTATTTCTACAAATTCATAATCGTCATTTCATTTCCGTTGCCTATGAATAATAGAATACGTTGTAGTTAATTGTATATTTATATGCACCATATAACTGAAATATACTAATAAATTTTAATTATCGTTTATGTTAATATTAGTTTTTCGAGCATTAAAAAGAATTTCTTCAACTTTGAGGGCGAATTACAGGAACACGGTGCTAGCTACAAATCTATAAGTTATATCATAAAGCTTTTAGTACAAATCGGAATATATCAAAATAATATAATTTTAATTTCTGTTAAACAAAAATTTGAAATATAATTTTCAAAATGTATGTATTTTGTTAAAAAAACTTTTTATTTTCAGAATATTATATGTAAATTAGAGATAACTTTGATAAGAGATAATTAGATATAAGCTTGAATTATATACGAGTTATTAGATATTTTCAGTTATATATAAAATGTATTGTAACACAAAACCATGCAGTTAAATTTGCTATTAAAGATAATTGTTTAAAGACGTATGGAGGTTTGCAATTAGATGGGATATTAGCGGTATTATTGTGTGTATGTGCGTCTCTTAACGATATTAAAACAAAGTAAATTGGATGTTTGTTCGTGGAATTCGGTGCGTCTAGAATTGAGTTAATGCGGCGTACACGTATTGAGATATATAGTCTGGATGTGCTATTGAGCATTGTCGAAGATAATTATGTCTGCGGGGTTGAAGGGTGGGTGGATGGATGGATGCGATGTGTGGTTCTGCGTTCTCGAGGGGTGAGTTTTCTTGTGCGCAAAGATAGTGGCTGTCAATCAGACGACAAAAGGGCCCAAATTCTGAGCAGCGCGAGCGAGGGAACGAGACGGACAGATAGCGAGGGGTGGGATGTGGGAATGCTACACCAATTTACCCCCGAGTGTATGTTCCATAATTGCGAAGCCCTCGCCTCGTCCGCCCCTTCCAGAAGAAGTAAAACCGAACTACTATCTATCCGCAAGGAAGAGGAGGGCCGGAGAAGAGGCTTTTAATAATGCAACAGATAATTGGAATAGTTCGCCTTTTATTCCTCGAATTATTTGAATACCCTCGTAGATTGATATGACGGAACGAATTGCGGCCATTCTTCGAACAGTTCCTCCACCTCCTGGAACCCGTTTCTTTTTTGCCTTGTCCTTCCGCCTTCCTCATTACATCCTTTCACCGTTTCATTTCCCCGATTGAAACAGGATCGAATCGGAAATGCGGTCTGATGAAGCCCGGGGATTCTGTTGTTGTTGCTACGTTGAAAGACAAGCGGGAAAACCGAAATACCAAAGAGAGAATTTAATCAAGTATTATTATATTTGTTTTTCGGCCGTGGTCGCTTTTGTTGTAAAAAGGGTTTTTCGGCCAAAAACCGCCGCCTCCGCCGCCGCCGCACAAAGAGGCAGCCAGCGGAGCGAACTGACCCGTATAGGAAACTGGGATCCAGAGATCATTTCATTAGGTAGGTAACTCCATGTGAAGGGATAAAGAGGAATGTTCTGGTGACACGTCACACCTGTGTGCACGCTTCGGGGAATTCCCCCCGAGGGGAACGCAGAACCCGAAACCTTTCGCATCAATCGACCCAACCCAAGCACCCTCGCACGACCTCAACCCAGTAGCCGTCTCTAAATAAACTACTTTTTTTTCATGGATAAATATATATATATAGATAGACCTTCACATTTCTATATTGAAAAAATAAACGCTCAAGGGTGGATTCCTTTGAGGTTTTTCTTGTCTAAATAAGTGGAAATTATTTCGTTAAACTCAATGTTTAGTTAGTTAAGCTCATCAATATTTACATAATTTTTAAATATAACTCACAATAGCCCTTTGTAACAGCGGATGGTGGAACCTGGTGAGGATACGGAAAGATTTTTCAGAACAGGGTTTAGGCATTGGCAGAGAAGGAGGAAACTTCTTATTTTTCTCATTCAGTTTTTTTCTGTTCAATTAATTGGATTTGTAAGTTGTATGGCAGAAAAACCACAGTTATTAGCCCTTTAGCCCAATTTTGAATAACAAAAGATGTTGATATTATTTCCATATTGGAAGGAAATATTAATTATGTTTACAAAAACATAACAAAAGTATCATTACAAATTATCCAAATGTTTTTAGGAATAATCTTTATACCAGTATCTATTATCCCTGTAATTATCCCTTTTTAATTTCATGAAATATCTTCAATATAATATTATCAACCTAATGATAGCTATAATTTTGTACAAGAAAAGTTGTAACAATAAAAACGTGTAAAAATTATCCAATTATTTCGTTCCTGATGAAAACTGAAAACAGCTATACATCTGAGTGATGTGCTGAAATTACGCTAAAAAAAATGGCGAAAGGAAGGAAGATCATAACTCACCCTTTCCGCGGAAAATATAATTTCCTTCCTCGTCGGTACACTTTTTATTTTTCAGATATTATGCCTTAATGCGGCCGAAACTTTCGCAAACCGCAAAGTGTGTAATATATACGAACTTTCATAATAATCTCGCGATATCAAAGTTCGCTCTTTCTCTCTCTCTCACCATATCACGAACGTGGAGAGATTTATTTCGCACTCTTCGACTCGGTTAAGTTGAATAATCTCCTAGCCTCTCCATCATCATCATCATCACCAAATTAAAATGTATGCACAAAGTTCGAAATCACCGAATCTCCATTAGATCTATCAGGAATTCAATTTCAATACCACCAAAGAAAAGAAATATATATATATATATATAGTGAATACAGAATTGGGTTCGAACATAGTTTTCTCTTTATCCAGCAAATCCCCAGTAATTGAATTCATTGTGGCCAGGGATTGCGGAAGAGGAGAGAAAAAAGGAGGCTAAGCCCTAAATAGGATCATCAACTTTTAAGTCAGATTCCGCGTTAATCCTTTAAGTGAGCGGCAATTGGCTCCTCGAATATTTCTTCCTTTTTGCCCGCTCCACGTGAGTGCATTACGAGTTGATCGAATCGCGTGACCCACATATAAAAGTGCAGATCGTAAATCCTCGATGGTCCGAATTCGACAACGCGTAAAGGACAACAAGGACGTGGCAAGAAAACAACAACAACAACAACAAGAAATACGCGCATAACGTCGAGTATAAATTCAAATTTCACTGCGCCACAACAATTTCCTTCCCTCCGGTTGTTTATAATAAATCTCTTCCACTCGAATCCAAGTCGAAAAAGGTTGTGGGGGTGGATAGAGAAAAATATATAATAATGGGAACGACGACTGAGTTGGATGGAACAGCTATTTTTTCTCTCTTCTTCCTTTTGGAAAACTTTGGAATACGCAATGTTATTCAGCACTTTCTTTAGGAGTTCCGGAACAAATTTTCGCGGTGCGCAAAGATTGTTAAGAGAGAAAAAGTAAATACAAGAAATAAAAGATGAGGCAAGGTAAGGGTTCTAATTGCTATTTATTTAAGCTTTCCTTCCGTTTCTGGAACACACATTTAAACGTCGACTTCATTAAGGAAAAAGTGCGATGAAAGAGTTGGTAGACAGGGGCTTGGAGTGGCAGGGTTTTTGGGTGAGGGATTCTTTGCTAATTGAAAAGATAAACTGTCTGGTTGAAAGTTTCGCCCTCACCTTCTTCTCCTCCTCCTCCTCCCGCACGACGGTTTAATATAATTTCCTTGGACTAATTAAAATCAGTTTTACTCTAATTATCCTTCCTCCAGTGATCCTCGCCCCGTGGATCTTCCGCAGAGACGCCGTGCCTATATTTATCCAGGGGCGTAACATAGTTTACTCATTTCCATACACAAAGCCCTACACTTCCCTCCAAAAACGTTGATTTCGAAATTATTGCGAGGCGAATCTTCTTTCCAACTCGTAATTAAATCACGTAATTCTATACCACGAAACGTAATTTCAATGCTTCAGTTCAATTTATAAAATTTGAAAACAATTATGACTTGATTTTGTTTCTTTTGATGTAACATAATTAATATTTTTATAAATAATATATTACTTCAAAGTAAATGAATTTTACTTTTTGTAATACCTTATATTTATACTATTGGATTAAAAACTCTTAATGGTTTTTCAAATTTTAATCTACTGCAACATTTGAATATCTTTGTGATTTCAATGCAAAAGGCTGCCAAAAATCGGTGATGCATTTCGAAATATTACCAAAAGTGTTGCGCATTTAGCCTAGAGTAAAATTTATAACTTTAGCGCAAAGTACCGAAAGAGATTAGAGCGGCTTTATAGAGAAACTTGTGGGGAAATCTGCCGGAAAACAATATGTTACAATACAGTTTAAAACTTTGAAGTATTCTTAACTTGAAACATGATTATTTTACGAATTAGCTTACATTTTATGTTTTAGCTACTTTATTATTTATATGAAATTTTTAATAACAAGTAAATTATTGAGTTTTTGATGATGAATATAGTAAACTAAATAAGGCTAAAACTATACTATTTAACCTAATGGAACATTAATTAACAATTTTAGACTATTATAATTAATTAATATTTAGAATACAATTTGAATTATTGAAAATAAAATTCAATGAAATTATATTAAATTAATGGTAATAACGTTTATTGCAACAGAGTAAAACAAATAAGGTATCTTTTTACAAAAATAATCAAACATCTAGTTACAAAGGGTTATAGGCAGCAGTCTTTACGCCCTTTTCAATTCATGTTTTATTCAAAACGATTAATATAATTAATAACATTAAAATCACAAAGGATCTTTGTGAAAACAGAAATATCTTTCTCGATGAATCCGATAAATAAGTAGGGAATATTCTGAAAGAATCAGTAAACGGATAAAGATGTATAATTTCGAGCAAAAAGGTTTTACAAAGATGAAGGAGGAGGATTTATATCCCAACGTCAAAAAATTCAATTACATTTAGCGCTGCATGCCTTTGATTCCCCCGACGTTTTTAACTTCCCAATATTATTATTTCTTTTGCACTCTCCTCTCCTTCATCTCCCGGACTTGTGTATCGGCGAATGAGATAAAGAGACAAATGGAAATGAAAGAGAAAGAAAACGAAAAAAAGTTACTTTTATTTCCGTTCGTTTCCCTCGAAATCCCTTTTGATTATGACTTTGAAATAGGAAATCGCGTTCAGGGCATAAATAAGCCCAAACCCCCCTTCATTTCGAGTGTCTGTTATATTATACTCTGTTTTCGAACGTTCAGATATGTTTTTTTTTTTCGTTGTTGTAGTAGTTGTGTCTGTGAGTAAACTGGATTTCCTTTTGTCCTCCTGGCGAAACTACATGAAAGGGACGAAAATCGGTCTCGTCGATGGGACGTCAATCACTGTGGGCAGCGTCGTTCGGGGTGAGATTTATCCTGGCCTAGAATTAATTCTCATTGAATTTAGTGGACGTGGATTTCTCATGGCGTTTCGCCCTTTTTTTCGCCTATTTCTATTATATTTTTTTGGGGTCTAGCAAACGGCCGTGTGTATATTTTATGCTGCCGCCTCCCGTTGATATATATACGACCGCATTTGCAGACCTCACTAAATCCTAAGCCCATTCGAATATCCAGGAAAAGAGCGGACTCTTCCGATAAGATTATCTACGAAACTGGAACACTTTCGTGTACCTTGCTTTATTGCTACCCACCGGAGTAGACCCAATTTATGCCGAAGAATACATGCTTTGTAATGATCCATCAACATCACTGTTGAGGATTATCGCTAATTAGGAGACATTTACAGTAGTACAAGTCCATTAGATAGCATCGTTAATGTATTTCATAGCAATTCATCAGTGATAATTGTATTTATTACAAGGATATTTCTTCCAACTAAACATCTATCATTTAGTATCAAGACTTGCTATAATTACTTACATATTTGGAGATTCTCAACTTGTACACTAATTTAGTAAAATAATAAATTAGTGTAGAAATCTTTGTATTTGTTGTTGTAATATATATGATTTATAAACATGAATTTGTAGTTTTATAATAAATTCTTTTCAATTACGAACATGGTCGTCAATTATTTTTTTCAATACAATGATTGAATTTATTATTTTCTAATTGTTGTTGCAATAAATCTTATTTTCTGTTTTCAATTTATTTATAAAATAATTATCAAGAAAAAGAAAATATGTAATTGTTGATTGTGAAAAATTGTAACAGATTTAGTTAGTGTATTGAAAGTTTTCAAATGAAGATATTAGTAAATATTAACTGAAGTTTGTGGAGAATTCTAAAGCATTTGCATATAAAGTGTTTGTTAAAACAATGTTGTAATTAATTGCGATAATTGCAGAATCGATGAGCTATAATGAAATGGAATTAATTGGTCCAGCACGTGTAGAATAATGTAATTGATGGGATCTAGTACGTAAACTGCCAATAATAAGTTAGTAATCCGCATGATGGATAAATTGGACGCGCTCAAAAGCCCGAATCCCATTCACAACTTGCAAATGAACGCACACAACCGACCATTTGCATACTCCCTGCAAAAAACAAGAAGCAATGCAAAAAACAAGAACAACGGATTCTCAGCGTAATTGTTACCATGCTGGGGAATCCCCTCAGGTGAGAGGAACGAAGGGCCGGTTGATCAAATTAGACCGGTTGATTTAATCTTCCTTCTTCATTCCTACCATTTTTTTTTCTTCTTCTCTGTGTATACACACGTATTTCCTCCTGCGTCCGTATATTGTTTTGTTGGTCGTGCCTAATATTCGCGGCTTTTATTTTAAGGGCGCCTAGGGCGCATTTCTCCCCTGCTCCCTTTTTTTTGCCCATTGCATCCAACCACCTCCGGGCGCTCCGCTTCTCCCCTTTTTTTTTCGCCTTCATCCTCTTCCTGCTCTTCCCGTGTATTTGCCCCATTTCGGATTTACGTTATTTATCCTCCAGGCCGGACACGGCACGCACGGAAATAATAATAATAAATGTATTATATAACCATAGTTAATAAGGAGGGAAAAGGTGGTTTCGGTGCGGAAAATGTTACTTGTTTCGAGGCTACATTTTTTTTTTGTGTACTCATTAATTTTAATGCAAGGTCTGTAAGAGAATTTGATTGCATTAAGATTGCATGCCCTTATTTACCTTGCAAATATGAAACTCGAGGGGGTCGAAGAATAGAGAAAATAAATAAAGGATAAAAAAATTGGTTGCACTATGATCCTTTTCTCGTTAGGGAAAACTGGCTTATTATTTTCTCGTCAGAGTCGAAAGAAAGCAAACCTCGAACAGCACCTCATCTTTCTCCACTTTTTACATTTAATAACCAATCGAAGGTTTTTCCTTCAGACTACTAATATAAACTGATCCACAATTCTAATACATTCAATACGGGTCTACTTCATTTGCTAGATATTCACTTTCCCGACATCCGTTATCCCGACTATACCAAATTCCCGATATCCGTTATAAACTTGGCTCAAAGACTTCTTCGGTCTGCTTTTAGAGTAATGTCTTTGAAGGAATTGCTCTAGATACATTTTCCTTTTTTATTTGGTGTGTGTCTTGTTGACACGACATTTACAATTTGTCCTTTCGGACATTAAGGAAATCACCCACCGTGCAGACACTTATATTTTGAAACCGTTACCCACTGATAACTAGTCCTCGATGAGTTTTAGGATCATAATTCCTCAATTGGCATGAATTTAGCATGTCGCTTTAAGACACGCAGGGTACAGTGTTGTCACTGTTTACCAACATCGTTGCACAACATCCAAAATCTAATAAAATGTTCGCGATAACGAATGTCGGGCTAACGGATGTCGGGAATTTGATGTAGTCGGGATAACGGATGTCCGGAATTTGATAGAGTCAGGAGAATGGATGTAGTCGGGATAACGGATGTCGGGAATATAATACTGTCGAGCGTCGGGCGAATAATTGACGGGAAGTTTAATGTCGGGACTTTGAGCGGTACCAATTCAATAGATACTACAAATATATAGATATATACAGTAGAACGGTTTATAATGTGTTCATTGTTTTTGGATGTGGAGTCTTATTGGGAATTTTAAGTAAATTCGATTGGTTTAACAATAACTTTATTAACTAATAGTTATGTGGTACACTTCTAAGACTTGTTCCTTAGCATCCCCATCGAAGACTATGTTTACCTTTGGATCCCCAAATAAGACTAATTACAAAATACATATTACAAATATAAAATAAACTGGTTGGGATTAATTATTCAGTTAATAATTATTTACTCTGGCTACTGCGATTGTATAACAAATAAATAATATATAAGGAGCGAACACCTACACTTTGCAGCTGTGATTTTAAATCCATTAAAAATCAATGATAAATATTATTTAAGATTTCAATTAGATTTAATCAATAGAAAATTGTCGGGAAAACGTAAGATATTAAATTTAATGCAAGTTGGGTTGCCTATATATCATTTCAGTAATTTGAAAATAGTAATAATTAGTTAAACAAACACAGTTTACTTATGGATTTGCTTTATTCTATGTGATATGATTATTATAAAACACTTTAGAGAAAGCCATATGTTCTATAGCCCTTTGCAGCAATAGAATTTGGAATCTTATTAATTACTCGATGAATTATTAATTGATTACATTAATTAAATTGTAATGCAATTTAGACAACTAGTACGTTACTGTTTGTAAATAGTATGACTCAAACCAGTATAATATTAATGATGCAGCTATCATCAATTATTTACGTAATATAATTCGTTTTCTTTCTGATTATCATTTCCTTCGATTTATAAAATTGTAGCGATGAGTATGCATTTCTTCACTATCTCCTATCATATGCTACTAAATTGAGTTGAAAATGAGGAAACGGCAAATGCATTTCGTATACGATTTTATGGAACCTAATTAATTATGTATAGAATATGAGTAATCCAGGAGCGCGTGGGTGGGGGAGGGGGGCGATATTTTTTCGTCATTAATTTTAATAAAATATGTCCGTGGGAGCCGGCTGCAGGACGCAGGGGGAGGAAAGACGAGACAGGGAGGATTGAATTGCATTAAGATTGCACCCCATTTAACTCGTCATAATCCACGCGAGGGAAATTGATGTGATTTTGATGGAATAATCCGGGATGACTTGACACATATGCCTCCTTCTCTCCGTCTTATTTTGACTTGATGATTCGGAGATGAATAAGGGTAATTTACGGATGATTAAGCGATATTTCAATATCATTAAAACGCATCCACCCCGTTATCTTGCTCGCTGTACGACGATGATATTTTCGCTTCTCTTTTTTCTTCTCACCATCGATCTGTAATGCTCGCTGGTTAGCAAATAATTCATGGCAATACCGAATCCAATTTAATCAGGAAACCCTCGATGAGCATGATACACTTTATTTATATTGCAAACATTAATTCCCAAAATGGAAATTAATTATTCACGCCGGAATTTATATTGACGTAATAATTATTTGCGCTCACTTTTGCCTTTCGCGCCTGCAAAAAAAAAACAACAAACAAACTGTGCTCTATTAATACCGGCGGAAAGTTTAATAAATGTGAGTGGGACACGTCTCGCCCTTCAATCACGATCCTTTTTATTTATTGCGTCGCTTCGTGTCCTTGCAATTATCCTGTACGCTTCGCTTCGCACGAACTCAATTTCTCTATCCTTATGAAACAATTTCATTTCTATTCTCTTCTTTATTTCATCAATTTCAATCGAACATCATCGTTCAATATTAACTTAACTTAATTTAACTAAAATTATATTAATTAAGGTTAGACAAGATTAACATTGATAATTATTGGTTAGGTTACACACATTACCTAAGTTCTGTCCTTTTAAACCTTTCAATTCCACTAAAGAAAGATTAGTTTACAATTTTATTTCTTTGTTTGTTTCATCAATTTCAATCAAACAGCATCATACAATATGAAAGTAACTAAACTTAACATTAGTTCTGTTGGATTCACATACATTTTACACATTATAATTCCATCTTTTTTTGTACAATCCTTTAAAATAGTTAAATTAAGATATGTAAAGTTATTCACTTTGACAGGTGCCGTGATTGACATTAAATTACATAATTTCAGAACAAATTCTACGAAATATCAAATTCGAAATAAAAAGTATTGAAAATCTTATTGACAGATTTTAGTATTGTTTTGGATACAACCAGAATTTGTTACAATTATAGCATTAACGTTATTCAAGAATCGAAAAATGAGGTCTGATTCAGACAATAACAAAAGTTCTTTGATAACAACATAAAAAAACATACTGTCTTTCTATTGTGATTTGCATTTCAATGTAATTTAGTTAATAATTAGTTATGTTATGATTAATAAGCTTCCCACATATAAAAAAAACTATCAATAAACACATGTCAATGTAAAATTATATATTTATTTTCAATAATTTATGGCTTTAATCAAATTTCTTGTTCAATTAATTGTAAATAACAAAATTTAAACTTAAAGTTTGAACTTGATCTAAATAATCATAATTTTGTCGATGTTTCAAAAGATTGGTATGTATTAGTTAGAATTTTGATGAGTTGCATAATGAAGCACCTTTAATTATAAATTCTATTAACAAAACTTACCACAAGAAATCAAAAGTTTATTAAATAAACACAATTTCTTTATACAATTCCTTAATATAAAATTATCTACTAAAATGTAAAAAAAAATGTTTGTATAATATTTTAAATACACTTTTATTGATGTATTTTTTATAACAAATACAAGTAGTAATAGTATCTATATTTATTGCAATGACTTATTTTATAGTTTTAATTTAAGTATTAAGTATCAATAAGGGTGTAATCAAGACTACAATAAGATTAATTAACAAAATTAAAAATGTATCCATTTGATAGCTTTGATGTAATTTGCCACGTGTCGATAGCACTCAATAGCTCGCAGCTGCTCGAACTCGAAAAGGTGCTAGAGTTGAATGGATATTATGCAGTCGATTAATCAAGCACACTTAACGTATAAAAACTATATGTATATTGACCAGTTATAAAGTAAGTCTTTCCGGGTGGTGTATACCGAAGCACGTGTCATTTTCGAAGATGTTTTTTCTACATTGAATATGCATTGATCAATATAAAAGACGTTAAAAGAAAGTATAAATTATCAAAATTACTTCGCTCCATCAAAAATACTTTAAAGTGCCCCGAGTGCACGAGAAAGAAAAAAAAAACAAAACAAAACAGGATCTTGGCGAGTTAAAAATACGTACCATAAAGTAATAATTTAAGGGGCTTAAATCCGCCTCATTTAATGCCGAACATTTTCCATACGCCGTGGCCATCATCATCAAAACACGATGCTTAATTATTTACAAGAAAACCCCCTTTAAAAGCCCCGTTACATATATAAAAATTAGCGCCGCTCAAAAGGGCGGTTTTCCTTCATAAATATATAAATGTAAAACCCCTTACATCTAAAAAAATAATAATAATGCATTAAGGCTGGGAAAAGTTGCTCCTGTTGTTATTTTTTTTGCGTTAATGAAATGTGTTCTTGCCCCGAGTTCGCAATTTATGTACGAGGCATTAGATGATGTGTTTTCAATAACAACAGCGTCGAGTGAGGGAGAGACCGGTTAGTGCAAACTTTGCGCAGGATAAATTTATTATATCTATGCATTAATGGTATGTAAACTATTCCGGTATCGGCATCCGGGATCTGGGGGCTTTTAGTGGAATTGAGTCAGTCCCATGTAGAGTGGAAGCAAAAAAGAACAACACGTATTACGTATGCGTGGAGAAGGGAGAATGGCTCAATTAATTATTTATTCTTGGACAAAAAGGATTTTCGGGTCTCGAAATATGATGACTTTTATTGGATCCGACCCGAAATTTGCCTTCGACGTTCGAACAGATGCTTCCTCGATAATCATCATCTGCTTCTCCTCCTACTCTTCCTCAAATTACTGTTGAAGACGAAAGAGAGAAATCTCATTGTGTCCTTTTAAGGATACTCCGTCTTTCAACATTCATCACCGGGAATTACAGTAAGCCGTAAATAAATTACCGAAGTGTAAATATTTCCAAGGGGATTAACATTCGGTAATTCGTGTTGTTATCAAGGAGCGAGACGAAAAAATGAATATGATTGTATGCATATGGGGTTTTCATGAAAAAAAAAAAAACGAGAAAACAGACTGTGATATACGTCCTATTACTAATGTATATTGTGACAGCGCTTTAATCCGGGGGATTAAATCTGTTCATTCGATTATTAAATATGAATTCTGAAAGGCGATGCCATAAATTACAATTTATTCAGTCCGGGCCGATCGATCCCGTGCATTTAATTCCATGTCGCATTTCTGCAACAACAACAACAAAAATGAGTATTGCATTTTTTTGTTTGGTTGCATGTGGTTCCACTTTCTGCAAAATTTATTTCGCGGTTTAAAAACATAATCTCCGGGATAAACCCAAAATGTTGGACGAGGAACAAAAAAATGCGTGCTACAACCAGATGATTCACGAGCAGCTTCGGTGCTAAATATATGTTTTTAAGTTACTTTTCGTATATTCTTTATGAATTAAGTAAATTTTACTTGATAAACATTATTGTTACATTAGTTGTTCTTAAACAAGTTCTATTTTCATTTCAACAATTACAATTTATATTAATATTGTATTTTGGAAAATATATGTTAGACACAATCATACAATCAATAAATAATATACATGTTATTAGGAAATAATACCAGATTTCTGAAATTATAGAATCATTATAAATTCAAACTTTATACTTTAACCTTTCAAAATTGAATAATTTCAGCAAAATAAATGAATTTTTCATTGATCAAGAAGCTTTTGGCTCAGGCGAAAAATGTTCCAAGTGCGAAAAAGTTGTATATATTAAAAGAGGCAAGGAAGTTTCTGAAGATGGTCTGCCAACTTTGATGGATGTTATTTGCGAGGATGCAGGATTTGGAGAAAAACGACAAGTGATTAGGATGGTGTTAGATTGCTGCAACATTAATGGAATTAGCAGAAAAGAGTTGAATATTTATATTGAAATATTGGAAAAAATGTTGAACAACTTTTGCAGATGGTATTATACAACTGACTTTCGTCTGTTACGTATCGATAAGAAAATGCCACCCAAGACCAGTAGAAAGGCCGCCAAGAAGACTGGCAAAGCACCGAAGACCATCTCCAAGGGTGACAAGAAGAAGAAGCCTAGGAGGAAGGAATCCTATGCCATCTAAATCTACAAAGTTCTGAAGCAGGTCCACCCCGACACTGGAATCTACAGTAAAGCCATGATCATCATGAATAGTTTCGTGAACGACATCTTAGAACTACTCACTACTTTTGCACAATTTTTAAATTTTTTGGAAAAAATCATGACTTTGAACTTGAATTACATAATTATAACAAACTTAGTAGTAATGAAAAATAAATACTTTGGGAGAGAAAAACTAAAGCTGTGAATTACAATGCATGTGACAGATTTAGTGCATCAATCTAGGAAATCAAGTTTTATGTGGGTTTGGAGAATGTGGGGACGAAACTTAGCTTAAATTATTTATTTGCACCGGAGTTAAGCACGAAGGGTGGCAATGCATTTACATAAACTATTTATTGATTTAAAAGCTGAATGTGATACAGTGGAAATACATGTCTTTACCCTAAATAGGGTGCATAGTTAATTGGGTCAAGTTGCCTTTTTCAATCACACCCTTGATATTTGAGGAATACCATACCATTGGGTTCTGTGTATTCCACGAAGTTTCCCCCAACAATTGACCAGATTAGATGATATTTTATTCAAGAAATCTACTCACAATATTTACATATTATATTTGAGTATTTGCCATTAGGAATATTCATATATAATGGACATATTTTGAAAATATTAGACGAAAAAAGGAAAAATAAAGGAATTTGCATTGTTTCTTGATAAAAAAAGCATTAACTATAAATAACTTTACGTAATTTTATGACGTATTTAATAGTCTGTACAATTTATTTGTTTGAAAATTTTGAAACAAATGCAAAAAGTCACAAGTATTTAAGAAATACTACAAGTTTTTATGTATTAGAATAAATTTTGCTTCCAGTAAAAGAGGATTATATGATATTTTATTAAAATAAATAAATTGTATTAATTACTTTACATATAGTATGTATTTTTTAAATATTAAAAAGATGATATTTTATTGTATAGTTAAAGCAATATGTGAGGGGGAATTATATAAATTTAAATAAAAAATGGGTTTAAGCTTAAGCTTCTGTTACATTACAATATAAGTAAAAAGGTATGCAACAGTGTTGTGAAATAGATTGCGCGGGTTTTAATGAAAAGTTTCGGTGCTTGTGTTATGTTAATATAATTATGGAAAGATATAAATTTAAATGTTTCTTAAACGATGCCTGGAAATGAAATATATCGTTTAATATGCTGTAGTTTATTGCTGGTACACCAGTTTAGATGCAATTTAAGATAACAGAATTTGTATGAATCATAATTAAAATTGTTTGTGTGCATGTATATGTTTGTGACCTAGTAGCTTTTCTTTCTATTGGAATAAAGTTGTTGCATCAGTAAAAAGAAAGAGGTGGAATTATGAATACCGGATTTGTAATTATTCGTTTGTGAATAGGATGAATGTGGAGAGAACAGTGGTGGCTCGTCTGTAAGGACTATAATACTTGTCCAGTATTAACTTTTAATTTATTTCCTATTTAACATATGTATATTTCCTTTTCGTCATTTTGTTATTGTTAACAATCATATTGATTTTTCTCTTTGTATTGTAGCAGCTTGATAACTATAGATTATTATGTTCCGCCACTGGTGGATTAGTGTTGAAAGTGTGTTGAGTTGATTGTAAGGAATGAATGGATGAATGGCAGAGAGTTGTCCCTTTCTCAGTGGAATAATCGGGTTCATTTAAAGAAATAAAGCCGCTATGCAGGAACGTATGAGTGAAGTTTCCACTTGGTTTTTCATGGTAATGGCTGACATGGAAGTTTTAAGTGAAATAACGTCGTTTTCCCTTATTATCTCGATAACGAGCTCGTCACTCCCGGCTTCAGGCGTGGAGATGGTTACGATATAGACCTACATTTGAGGTAACAACTGGCTGATCCTCTCTTCCCAACCATCCTCATCCTCCTCTTTTGTCCTCATTGTCCTCTCCTCTCCCCCTTGACGACACTTTTATGATTGGAGTGGTTTTTGGATGGACCCACATAGACTTGACACCCCAAAAAAAGAAGAAGAGAAAAATGAGGGGGGGACCGCAAAATTTTATTTGCAACGTGTGCTCGTAACACAGAAAGTTCGGTTTTAATGCGCCCGGGGGCGCATCCTGTCGCTGCTGATGTTGTTGTTGTTTGTTGATATTATTGATGGGGGTGGGCAGGGGGTGTACGTTTTTCGTTGAAAACTGCGTGCAACTGGATGCAACGTTTGGGTGGAGGGTTGGAGGGAGGGAAGGAGAGGTGTTGTGTTTATATATATATTGCGGCGCACGAACGGCGATGTTAATTATAAATGCCCCGGGCGCCACGCGTTATTAGTTATTATTATTAGTCTTGTAAATAAATGATAAATGGCTCTGCTGTTCAAACTAAATACAATAACCGTAATTTATCCGACGTAATTATTAGATTTATGCGAAGCCACCGCTTCGCTGCGACAACGCGAGTTACGCCACTGGCTTTTCACAGGATTAAAAATCAGCTACAAATTTACATTTTAGTTGATGTACCAAACATAACTAAAGTATGCAATATTGACACAAAATAAAATAATTTAATATTTGGACATTTTACGACGGAAAAACTTCACTTTGTATTGGGAAATACAATAAATGTTTATTAGTTTCACTAGAACTTTTCAGTAGTTGACATTATCATTTCATATGAGGGCAGCAAAACCTAAGGTGAATAGCCCTTTGCAGCAATAGCATTGTATTTTATTTGTCTTTGAATCTCTTTATTACCTTTATATTGAGTTTATACTTTTCTTGGATTTGTTGTTGCAAATGTTATAAGTTTTATATTTTATATTATTAATAAGAAATAATAATGGTATTTGCTGTTTCAAATCGTTTGCACAAACTGTTGTTCGGTGTGAAAATTTAAAAACAAACTAAATTTTAATTGAACAAAGTAAAAATTCATTCCTAAAACCATATTTCTTATAAGAATTTATTGATACATCATATATAAATGCAATAAGGAAGCCATGTGTCACCTTAGTCACAATGTGACGTAAAACTTACCGACATGAAAGGATGCAAATATAAATATCTATATATTTAAATGTTCATTATTGGACCAAAGGGCTATTAGACTTTTGTCAATTCAGCCATATATGGCTGCTCTTTATACGGCGTTTCGCTATAACGGCCCTTCAATTAAGACACTTTTTCGATTTACGGCCAAAAATGTTTCTCTATAACGGCTTTGAAGCCAAGTTTCGTCGAACGTATCTAAGCAGTAAAGCGAGGTATGTATACTGAAATCAAATCAAAACCATAAAAAAGTGAAATGCAGAAATGAAAATAAAAATAAATTATATATGTTTTATGCGTCAAATATATATATTTTTGAATCGTTTAGTTATTTAAATCTATATTCATTAAATATATAAAATAAAAACTGTTATATTTTCATAAAATTCAAATCTTTTTCATTATTTACAATACATAAAAACTGTAAACTGCAATAATTTTTGTTATTTGTTCGCAAAATGTTTAGTAATTATTGCACCAATGATCTGTTGATCAAAATTGGCTTAATTGTTAAAATTCTATTTATCAAATATTTAGTAATTAATTTGTAAATGCTATGAATAGCATTAAAATAACATCAATTGAAATTAAACAGGTAGGTTTTGTTGATTAAATTGATTGTCATTAATAATAAATGCAAATTCCATTCATTAAAACTAAAACAATGTACTAATTAAATTGAATTATAAATATTTTGTTGCTATTATATTTAACTGTTTAAATGTATATTATTATTGGTTGTAATGAATTAATAAAAGTTTTATATTTGATTGAAAACAATTATGACTTAATTTAGTTGCGTCAACATTTGAAAGTTCGTACATATTATTTATCTCACAAGGACATTGTACTAATCTGCTAATCAAGTGTTGCATTCAGAAGGGTGTCTTCATGGGTTACCGCAGCTTTAGTTCTGAAGACTCGAGGGTGGCAACGGTGTTGGTGGTGGTGGTGGTGGTATTGCAGTTGTTACCTAATGGCTGGTGCATATGGCGCAGAGCTTCGAGGGGGATTTGGAAGGACCCCGCTGGGTCTGCTGACGACTGCCGGTCGCATGGGTGGGCCCAGCTGTGGGCATCCACTTTGCAAGGTGTGGAGAATCCTCCACTCGGCAGATTTTCAAGGAAGACGACTCCTCTCCAAACCACTTACATGCGGGCTTCCATACATACACAAACACTCATTTTCCGTACACACGCGCCCCGTTCCCGATAACGGGGGATGGCAAGCCTTTATCGACCCGAGAAATCTGAAGCCCAATTAAAAATAATCGCACCCGGATTTGTTGTCGCAACCCTTGCAGCCCAGATATGACCCAAAAAAGGGTCTTCCGATTTGATTTGAGCACAGAAAGAATCCCGCATGCGTCTATTTTTCTACCGTTACCGTGATTAGACTAATAACGGTTCGTTATTCTGGAGAGGAACGTTTTATGATAATTGTTTTCTTGTGTTATTTCTTCCTTTCTTTTCTTTTTTTTGTCCACGTCCACCGAAAAGGGATTTGTAACGGTCAATTTAGCGAAATGCTATAGTTTTTTATATGGCATTCGATGAATTAGAGTGCAAACGCATGATATGAATCATCACGTGAATCATAAGACGTTCCACAAACTTAGGGGATGATTTTTTTTTATTACAACAGATATATCACTGTTGATTTTTTTAATTATTTAGTAATCATTCAAAATGTTATATAAGATTTCAAAAATAATATAAGTACATTTACTACTTATTTTGGAATAAATATAATTAATTTGTATATCTATAATAATAAAAAAAAAAAAATTTCTCTCAAATCAAAAATAATAATAATTAGTAGTTTTAATATGTAAGAAAATAATATTATTTAAGTTTAAAACGTAAAAAAGGCAAACTATTAATTATTTTTTGAATCTCTCAATTGCATTTAATAAACTATAGAAAAAATAATATTTACAATGAATTTTGATATTACGTTAAAAAGTTATGTTTGAAATAAATATCATTAGCCACATTTTTTTAAAATTTAACAATTACTTACATTCAGTAAATAATTCCAGATGAAATTCTATTTAGTTCATTTAAAAGCAAAAAAAGTAAATATAAAATAGTATTAAAAAGAACTAGAACAAAATACATAAATATTTTTTGAATAATGTAAAATTATCTAGATTTATACTCTGTTAACATGTGAAATAATAAACTTTTAATTTGTTTCGTACACACCTGATTAACTTTCAAAATAGAATAGATTTACATTATTTATACCTATTTTAATTCACAGTATAAGTTTCAAGTAGATTTTTGATGTTTTGAAATGTATAAATCATATAAAAAAATATTATAATTATTGAACATAATGTTTTTTATTCGGTTTTCAACTATTTCTTATTTTGCTGAATTTTATATTAAAACAGATCAGTGTGATAAAATTGATATTTTGTCACGATTTATTTCTTCAAGTTAATTAGATTAAGTTATGTTTATTTAGTGAAATTGATAATATGATAACTATTCCACTGAATTTTGTATTAAAACAGATCAGTGTGATATAATTTTGTCATGATATATGTCTTCAAGTTAACAGTTATTAGATTAAGTTATGTTTAATTAGTGAAATTGATAATATGATAGCTATTCTATTGAATTTTATATTAAAACAGATCAGTGTGATATAATTTTGTCATGATTTATTTCTTCAAGTTAACAGTTATTAGACTAAGTTATGTTTAAATAGTGAAATTGCTAAATATGAGAAGAAAATGTATAAAAATAGTATATCTTATATCTTATATATATATATTATTTGAGATGCGCCACTAATGTAGTTTTCTGTTTATTCAGTAAGTGTCTGGCAAGTAAATAAATCAGAAAACTAAAGGTCGATATTAAACCTGGTAGGACACAAAAAAAGAAGACAGAAATCATTAGTAATGGCTGCGAAAATGAATGGGTCTCGATCCATTATAATTCAGATAAACTAAGACTAAGCGAAATATAATGGATTTATCTATCTATACGCGATATAACCGTAGCCATTGTCGGGGTTGATAATGGGTGACGGGGGTGTACGTGTCTATAGACGCGTCTGTATGAGTACGTGCACGTGTATGCGTATGTGTGTGTGTGTGTAATTCGAATTTTCGGTGCGAAGGGAATATAAAGGGAAGTGTGCCCGAGTGAGACAGCGGAAAGCGAATCGTCGTCGCAGTTTCTGTACGGCTGGGGGATTCCCCGCCGTAAATCAAGCGCCCGACAATTAAATCAGTTTAACTATTATAATGGTTAAACGCTGCGGTTTCGCTACGTTACGTTACGGCAACGGCGGACTGTATTGTCGGGGGTTGGGGGCAGGGATGCGTTTTGGTCCGTTCGTATTTCGGTGTGCGGTGGGGGAGGTGCGATGTGCACCTGAGCGCGACCCAAAGACACATACAATATCATGCAAATGCGCCTCGGAATAGCGAATGGCTTATATTCACTATAATCCCGGATAATTTCATTGTTATTTATAATTTATTCCGTCCAGGGCACTCACGTTGTTTTTGTGTCTGTTTTTCCTCTTTCTTTTCCCTTCGAGGGCAACAACGACAACAACAACAACAACGTCGAAAAAGTGTACAAATTAATTATCCGTAACGTGAAGCGGCTGCCGCAATTGCAGCCCTCGTAAATCACGTTCATTGCAATTTCCTTGGCTGAGAATTCTTTGGAGAGACATGGAAATTGCTTTGTTTGCCTATTCTTTAAAACTTTATTTATCGCCGCAATACAATAGTTAATGATTTATAAAATACACACAGTGAATTACTTTATTTTTCCAACAATAAAATACATCAGACTATAAGAAATATCTCTAAATGTATTATATATTTAAAACAAACCTTAGAAGAAAATGAAATACTCAATCATTTTAAAATTGAAAAACTGTACCTCAAATATTAAGATAGAGAATATAATATTTAGTGACCCGTTCAAAGGCCCGACATTAGACTTCCCAACGCTCATTAGCCCGACATCCTTTCGCCAGACTGCATCGATTTCCCGACTATATCAAGCTCCCGGCATCCGTTATCCCGACTACATCAAATTCCCGACATTCGTTATCGCGAACATTTTCTTAGATTATGGATGTTGGTTAGCGGTGACAACACTGAACGGTGCGTGTCTTAAACAGACATGCTAAATTCATGCCAATTGAGGAATTAAGCGAGAGATGAAAGAAAATAGTTGTGTAAAAGATGAAATAGATGTGATTTCCTTAATTTCCGAAAGGACAGATTGTAATTTGTCGTGGCAACCAGACACACACCAAATAAAAAAGTTAAATGTATCTAGAGTAATTCCTTCAAAGGTCATACTGTTCTTGGAAGACATTACTCTGAAAGCAGACCGAAGAAGTTTGAGCTATGTTTACAATCTTCAAGAAGTCTCCAAATATGTTGGAGAAAGTGATAACTGCACAAATAATGATTGACGGGCAAATGAAGTAGACCCTAATATATATTGTCAACCTTTGTTGTATACTACAGGTAAATTTAATCATTTCAGAAAACTAGAATTGAAACTATATTTCACTGAATGAATGAAGTGCAGCCAATAAAATTTTATTGACAAAAAATTACAGTTTCAATTATTTCTTAATCAAACAGGTCTATTATAATTTTAAATTCCAAGTATTTAGTTAGACGCATTTTGAATCAAATAATCTTAATATTAGATCTAATTTGAACTTAATTTGCTTTCTACAAGATAATTTATAGTTGTTTCATGAAATAGGACAATCTTCTACCATTAACAATAAACGTTTACTATTGCCTATGAATTGTTGAATCCATCTTATTTTTTTTTGTCTCAAAGTATTATAGAATAAAATCTTGCAAAAATATTAACTATTTGTAAAAAAAGGACGATTAAGTCATTAATTCTTGGTTTTGTTTATAATTGAAGAACTCCAGTTTATGTTTTACGTTACTTTATATATCATTGATGTAGTTTTAATTTATATTGGCATTTGCTGAAATACATACAATTTCAGATCTTAAAGTCTTTAATTAATCAAACTTAACATTAATAACTTATGTTAACAATCGCAAAGTTTGATAAGTTTTTGCTTTTACAATTAATTGTCAAATTTCTATAAATACATGATTTCTTTCTTTTAAATTTAAACTTTTGTTAATGAAATAATGATTTTGTTATAATTATAAGAATTATATTATATTCTTATAATAAATGTTAAATTTATTTATTATTTCATGTATATTTACTTGTTTATTATCAAAAGTGGTCAATAGCCTTTTTGTAAGATTCAATTATATTTTTTTATTACAATGAAATAAGTTTCAATATATTAAATTAACAAAACAAATAAACTCAATACAATAAAAATGAAGAAATATAAAGAAAATATAAGTAATTTCTATTCTTGCAAATGGCTATTGGCCTACAACTCTTTCAATACCTTTTTTTTTATGTAAAAAATATAGTGCATTCTTACTTATTATATAGATTTTAATTTATGATAGAAACTTCTTGAAATCGGGATTTTAATCCATAAATATGTTAAAAAATATAATACGTGTGGGGGGTTGGCTGTGTTAATACAACCCTTATGTTTGTTATTTTCTTTTTTCCCTAAAATATGATTTATTGTGAGGACTTTATGAACGAATCTTTGTGCTCGAAAGTCCACATAAAACGGCAACATAAAGTCTCCTCTCTCCATCCCCCATCTCGCTCTTTCCCACATGCGTACAGGAAATGATTGACGTTAATGTGAAAATTAAATTTTATTCGTGTGAATGGCGTCACATAAAAATCGTGAGTTTATTATTACAACACAATCTCGTTTTACATGCACCGCATTACCTTTTTCCACGTATTTTGTCACTTTGTGTAACACAATCATTTTGTATAATGAATATTTCAGATTTTATTATGCGTAACCATGGACACAGTGAGGTATTCGACGGACAGATGAGATGGGTCCGGACGAATGACGATAATAATAATGTCAAAGCACCATTGTCGTATCGAATCCGCCCACTTTTACCATACTTATTTTCCACTCGAATTTTAATGTGATTTTCATGAATATCTGGGAGGAAAAAATGGGATATTAAAAACGTTACTCGGTATTGTTGGTTATTTTTTCGAAGGGCCATAAATCACCGAAGTCCCTGAAGTCACCTGGAATACATAAATTTAATAAAGAGCGAATCGGGAAATGAAACGAAGAAGGATCTGAGCTAAAGTATATATGTATATATAGAGAGAGAGTGTATCTGAGATTTCCTCGGAATTATTTATAGGAAAGTAGTGGCTAAGAGATTTCCAACCCGAAGTTCATTTCCGGTTCGGTTCAATTTTCTTGAAGGGACAATTGTAAATGGTGGCCGTTTAGGGCTGTTATGGGATTAGAGATTGAGATGGAAGGTGTTCGATCCGGTGATTTATTGCCGCCTCGTGAAGCAAGACGTTAAGGTAAGACCATTAGAATGACACCGGGGGTTCTTTTGGTCGCCCACGGTGCATACGATCCCGAAGAGTGGAACGAATCCTTCCATATAAATATACAGAGTAAACTCTGATCGTATCGCATCCTTAATTAAATCGCCACTTAAGTGCGTGTAATTAACATTATTCAAACGCCCCCACGAAATAAATAAATAAGTGAACGAAACGACGAAAACGCATGTATCACGTTTCCAGGTACCTTTTTTTTTGTTCGTACTTTTTAATTAACTAGTCTAAACTTTAATTAATTATAAATTTTACATATATTGTTTTAACGAGGGCGCCGCGCGTCGTGCGATCCTCGCAGTATGTGTATATAGTCTCTCCTCTCTCTCTCTCTCTCTCTCACTCTTTGCAGGATAATTATATAAGATTACATTAATTTTATTATGATGGGAAATCTTGTACAAGTTGAAATTTATAGTACGGTTTAAACTTGAACATGTAACAACTTTGTTTGGAAATTACGTTACGACACGCTCCGCGTATATTTTATAATCAGAATCGACTCGGCCGTTTAACGTAATCACCCTCGTGCAGATCCGCGCTTTGCATCTGGAATCAAACTTAATATTTGCAAAAGAAACAAAAACTACAACTGAAACGAATTTACTTGTTAACAATAATATTTATTGTAACATATATTTGAAGACAGAAATAAACAATTGTTATATCTATTACAAAAGACCACACATTGACAACAGTCTTTCCATAATTATTTTCATAGAACAATATACTATACTTTAGATATGCCTTTAACTGATAAAACAACACTCGCAACATTTGTTGATGATACTGCAATTTTATCAACAGATGCAGACGCAGCATCATATCATCTGCAAGAAACCCTGAACTTAGTACAGGAATGGCTACAAAAATGGAGAATGAAGGTCAATGAATCAAAATCAGTGCATGTTACCTTCACCACTAGAAAATACTACTGCCCAGTGACTATCAATGGAAAAATTATACGGATAGCTAACAAAGTTATATATTTGGGTATGCATTTGGCTAGAAGATTGACCTGGAAAGATCACATCCAAGCAAAAAGAGAACAACTTGAAATTAAGTTCAGGAAGCTGTACTTGCTGCTACGAGAAGACTCACAAATTTCAAAAGAAAACAAGCTACTGATTTATAAGGTCATTTTAAAACCAGTCTGGACCTATGGATTACAGCTGTGGAGAAGCACTAGCAAATCTAATATTGCTATTAGACAAAGATTCCAGTCGAAAAGCCTAAGAAGAATCATAGGAGCTCCATGGTACATTACAAACAGGAGAATACACGAGGATCTTCAAATAGTAACAGTCGAGGAAGCCCTTATGAAATATAGTAGCAGATACCAAAATAGGCTAGAAAAACATCCAAATGACTTAGCTATCAATATTCTTGATAATAGCTTAACAACTAAGCGACTGAAGCGATGTAATTTAATGGATCTTCCAATGAGATTTAACACCTAATTAGCAATTAAGGGAAAACGCTATCCAATATTAATGTGTCATTTGTCAACCGTTAAACCATTTACTGAATGTTTTATTATAAAATAGATTGTAAATAAAAACAAACGTAATACAAAAAAAAGAACAATATACACTTTCACCTACATAAAATAAGAGAATAAGCCATGTTTTCCATAGAATTATGCTACAAATTTATTATTTTTTTCAAAATAAAGAAACTATTACTTTGAGAGGATATTATAATAATAAATATGAAGCAAATATTAATTATGTTCAATTTATGTATAACAAAAGCTAAAGCAAAAAAATAAATTGCAAAATAACAATAACGAACTTTACTAAAGTTCATTACAACTGCTCCAAGTTAGACCAGTCAAACTGAAATATATGTAAATACCAAAGAAACTGAAAATGAAAGGAATTAATTAAACAAAATTCAATTACTTTATATATGTTTATGTTTTTGTAAAGAAGTTTGCAAAATTTAATAAAAAAAACATAGAAATATTACACAATGTGTTTGCATGTTTATAAGCGGTGCACACTTAAATGCATACACGAAAATTAAAAACTTTTTTAATTTTGCCCGCACGCACGTAACTGGCGTTAGATAGCGTTATGTAATACAATTTCTACGTTACTTTTTCGTTAGGAGGAAAAATATGCATGGTTTTGTGCATATATTTTATATTTTTCACTCGTTTCAAAATTTATCCAATTAAATTTAATTAGTTTAATGCAGTTTCATTTTACATTTTATGTTGTAGAGATGCTGCTTTCATATTTTTATTAAAATATTATTATTAATAAGCAAGAAATTAATTAAAATTAAATGAAAATATTTATAACTTAAAATCGTTTTATGAAAATAATAGGCATTGTCTGGATTTATCTGATATCCAGCATTGTTTTAAACCTGATTAACTAAGGAAATACATACTAATTTAAAAAAAACGATTAAGGAAGTATAAAAATTATAATAATTTTGTGTACTTCCTTTAGAATTTATTTTGATCAATCTGGATTAATCGAAGCCGCACTGTTCGAGGTTATGTAGTAATTGAATTATTAATAGAAACGAATATAGAAAAAATGATTAAAATTTTGGAGAATTTCTATCTTTTAACATATACTTATTCTATGTTCGATTATATAATAATAATTAAATTGAACAAATTTCTCAAAAATGAAGACCAAAAATTTTCATTATAGAAAATGGAATTGTTATATTTAAAATTGAAGTTACTGTTAGATCTATTTAATTAGGTAAAATTGTATCTAATACACTTCTTTTATTGTTAATGATTAACAAAGACTAAAAATTTAAGTTTCAGTTATCATATATTTAGTTGAAAGAATATAATTACAAAAAATGTAATTATTACAATTTTTCTTCTTCCAATTAACGAAACTTTTAGTTCTATTTAGGTAGTTTGTTGAAAATCTAAGGTTCAGTTATCATATATCTACTTAAAGGAGTATAATTAAAGATGCAATTGTTACAATTTTTCTTCTTTCAATTAAAGAAACTGTTAATTTAATTTTTATAGTTAGAAATACACTTCTTTTATTGTTAATGATTAATAAAGAGTAAACACTTAAGGTTCAGTTATATATTTACTTAAAGGAGTATAATTAAAGATGTAATTGTTACAATTTTTCTTCTTCCAATTAAAGAAACTGTTAGTTCCATTTTTATAGTTAGAAATACACTTCTTTCATTGTTGATGATTAACATTTATTTTGGGTACATTAGCAGATAAGTTATGTGATTACGCCACAATTACTTTAATCATCTTAAATTAAATGATATACTTGGAGCGAGTGAACTAAATTATCATCATTATTTATCTAATTGGAAGGGTGCGATGGTTTTAATTGTACCAATTAAAGTTACCGTTATGTTGACGTAAGTCTACACAAAATATTCCGACACCTGTCAAAGTGAAACGAAAGCGTAGTGTAAATGTAGCAGCGTTCACTTCCGAACAGGCACTAAACGATAATCAAGACCCATAGAATACATTTGAATTAAATGGACATCAACGAACGGCCGTAGTTTAATGTACTACAACGCATAGCAAACAAACGAAAAATGCGCCGGTCCGATCAAAGGGGATATTGCAGGCAAAAAAAGACGGCCTTGTATATTTGCAACTCGGTTAAGTGGTCAGGAATAATTAGTTAATGGAAAGTGAAATTGAATGAAAACTTGATGGAGCCGTGCGCGTTTTCCCTAAAAGCCATTCCGTAAGTTACCCAACGGAAAATCTGATGATACATCCAAACTAAATAGTTGATCGATGCTGTGCAATTTGCAAATCGTTTTCCCATTCGTTTTTCCGTTGTCATTTTTTTTTTGTGTTCGTAACAGACTCGAGTTTCCGGAAACCGGTAAATCATCGAAACTAATTTATGAAATTGCATGGCTTAGTGCGGGGGCGACGAGTGTTTATTTATTGTTTTCGTACAGTTCGAGGCGTGATTTATCGTTTTCCACGCGGTTTTCCGACCTTCGTTGCTCCTTCGAGCAAAACTCCTTTCCGCAACGACCGCAGCAGCATTGGAATCTGTTATTCCTTTACGACATAATACACAAACATACAGGGATCTGAAACCAAAACCCGGAGCAGTTTTCCCCCCCAATTCATCGATTTTATTTCAGCCCTTCGACTTTGAAATATTGCTTCTTAACAAATCAGCGCCCGTAAAAATCCGCGAACGGAAAAATTTATTTCCACCAATGTAATACGTATATTGGTGTAGAATGTATGCCGGTTCGCTCCGCGTTTGATTTCCAATTTTCACCCCATTTGTTTCCAATAATTTCCCATGCACACTTTTCGCGCGTTTAATTTTCTTCTTTTCGTCATCGTAGGAGGTAGCCGCCCTCTTCTGTTTTTTTTTCTCTACTTCTTCAGAAAACCCGACCCAAAGAAATTACAATAGTTCCGACACACACTCCAAGTTTTATAAGAGAAATTGAAAAAGTTTACATTTCATTTCTTTGCATTCCACGTGCATTTTTTATTTCTCTCTCTCTCTCACACACTTTTTATCTTCTTTTACACTTCCTCTCCACCTACTTTCCAACTTTTAAATGATTATAAAATACTTTCGAATTGTAATATTATTAAAATGAGAAAATAACTTATCTTTAAAAGAATCCAACGAATTTCAGCTTTAACGTCTCTTTAATTTATTATATTCATTACAAAATATTTTCAATTTTCATGAATATAAATAAAGTATATCAGTAATAATTACTTAATGGATTTATTAACTAGTTTTATTTATGTATTTATTACTTATGGATATTGTTATATAATAATAACAATTGGTAATATCTTTTATTGAAATTTTGTAATACAATTTGTATACTCTTTTCTATAGCAAATGGCAATACAAATTACTACATTATTCATTAAGTTTTGCAAGATGTAATATGCCAAATAAGCAATTAATATATAGAGATTTAAAATTCGTGATTACGCTGAAATTACATAACTATCAAATTACATACAATTCTTTAGTTCTAAGTTAACGTGTTGAGTTGAGTTATGGAATTGCGTAGTGTATCAAAGGTTAGGTAGACATTTCATATCATCTGCTATTAGTTATGTAGTTGTAATGTAATTTTGTATTGAATGTATACATAACTACTTGTACTTTTACAAGTACTTTTTAAGTAGTTATATAATTCTTTTAAGTTAGAAATCAGCAAACTTCATAAGGTGTCAAACTTTAAGTAGATATATTATATCATCTGTTATGAATTTGTGGTTGTAATGTAAATTTATAATGTATGTGATCATAAATACTTGTACTTTTACAAGTATTATTAATAATAGTAATTAGAAAATTCATTCAAGTGCATACTCGTCTAATGTCATAAGGTGTCAAACGTCAAGTAGATATGTAATATCACCTGTTAGTTTTGTAGTTGTAATGTAAATTTGTATTGAATGTACACATAACTGCTTGTACTTATACAAGTATGTTTTTATGTGATTATATAATACTTTTAAGTTAATAATCAGCAAACTTCATTAGGTGTCAAACTTCAAGTAGATATATTATTCGTTATTAGTTTTGTAGTTGTAATGTAACTTTATTATGTGCACTTGTACTTTTACAAGTATTATTTTATGTAGTTATAAAATTCATTCAAGTTCGTACTTGAGGTGTTGAATGTGCATGTGCACTACTTATACTTTTATTAGTAAATATATATAAAATTACATGATTCATCAACGTTGATACATAGAACATTATTAGTTAGTTTCAGATGTTTTTACATTCACATGTTATTTGAAATATATTACATATTGTTTGAAAATTTCCAATAGTAACTACATTTTTAATATAATGTAAAGTCCACTGTGACTGATCGAATTCAAAATACGTGTATTATAAAAAGTATTTTTTTAATTTTTGGACGGAAAATCAATGAATTCGTTATTATGAAACTACGAAATTAATGAAACTAATTTTAATTAAAATAATGTATAATTTTCAGACTGATTTTCAATTGTATGGAAACTAAATTATCGTGGAACGCATTTTGTAGCTTCGCAATTTTAATAATCAACATCATTTTCATATGTTTACGTCGAAGTTCAGTAAATACATTTAGTTAATACAGTTTTAATTTTAAATAATTTACAGGAATTTCTGTAGTATTTATATAATAATAATACTTAATTTTAACATCTTTGTTGAGATACGTTCCACGAAACTTGGCCGCAAAGCGAAAAGCCGTATAAGGAATCAATTATTGCGCTTGCGTAAGATTAGCAACATGTAGATATATCGACATAGAAAAAGTTTTTTGCCGTTATAGCGAAACATTTTAGGCCGTAAATCGAAAACGTGCCTTAATTGAAGAAGGCCGTTATAGCGAAATGCCGTATAGCGAGGTATGGGTGAATTATATACAGATATTGTAAGTTATTTAAGAAAATATCTAACAAGCTTTATTTCATATCTGTAAATTTATGTATTTCATGAATCTATTGAATCTATTGCATGTATAAATAAGTTCTTAAAAGTGTAGCAAATCAATACAAACTCAATCAATAAGATGTAATTATAATGAACAAATGTTGATGTTTGTCTTGCGGAAATCGAATTTCTCGTAATTATGAAATTGCGCAACAGATGAAACTAATTTTAATTAAAACTGTGCGGCATTCATTCACTCGGTTGTTTTTTTTTTTGCAATTTTGTTGTTGCGCCCGACGATTTGATTATATTATTGCTCCCGGTGGACGAAGTTCGACTCTCCGCATATATTTTTTTGCGTTTGTATATTTCGTTTCATTCGATTGACAATTGCATTTTCAATTACTGAAATGGGAATTAAAATTAAAAATGAACGGAATCGATGGGAAAATTAATTTGAAAATACCCACGGAGCAAGAGGCGACGTTAATATACGGAATAAATAAAATTAAACGAAAGCAATTTCCCAATACAGAAAATGATTACGTATTTCATGTTATTTTTTTTTAAATTTATGTTTTGTAAAGTTTCTGATGGTTTCAGAATATATATATATAATACCTGACTGAATAAGTTTGTAGGATGGCATATAGATCGAAACATCCAGGACGGTGTACAAAATTTACATTCACATTTTTGCGATTTTCTTGGATACTATAATAGGTAGGTTTTATTTGAAAGATGTCTATGAAACTTGGATAATTGAGAATTGTAACGAGTATTAATTTATTGCGTTGTCTAGAGCCGTTTGGCTGTACTATGCTGTCAAAGTTGAAGACATGAAAAATTAACGTGCGAAAAAGCAGTATCTTCACATTTTAGCGATTTTCTCGAAAACTATAATAGATGGAATTCATCGGAAAGATGTTTATTAAACCAGGAATGTTGGGAAATGTAACGCATATTCATTTATTGTTGTGGCTTGAGCCGTTTGAATGTAATTCGCTGTCAAAGTTGAGGAAATGACAAATTAACGGTCGAAAAAGCAGTGTCTTCACATTTTAGCGATTTTCTCAAAAACTATAATAGATAGAATGGATCCAAAAGATGCATATGAAACTAGGATAGTTGGGGAATGTAACACATATTCATTTATTGCTATGTCTTGAGTCGTTTGGCTGTAATTAACTGTTAAAATTGAAGAAATGAAAAATAATCGTCCGAAAAAGCAGTGTCTTTACATTTTAACAATTTTCTCAGAGACTATAATAGAGAAGATTGATCTGTAAGATGCTTATGAAACTTGAGTAGTTGGAGAATGTAACGCATATGGTCTTATGGTCTAAAAGATGCACCCTTTCAGAGAGAAAAATCGACTTAAATTAATATACTCTATTCATTTGAGATGCTTTGAAATTACTTCGTTATCAAATTATAGACAGAAATATCTTCTTGCCATAATTATGAAAGCACTACAAAAAAATATATATTCTTCAACTTTTTTTTGGAAAGATTCATAGATAAAAGAGTCTATTTCCTATATATAACGTTTTTTTTTATACAATTCTAAAGTACTCGATTAGTCCGGTTTCCCGTCAGGAAGCGGACTATATGAGTTATTGCTATATAGTTTTTTGTTTTTTTTTGCAGCAGCAGCAGCTGTGAGATGGTATTACGTGATCCTCTTTGGATGCCCGGAGGTCGCGGATGATGATTTTCTTCTTCTTATTCCGGCAGCTTCGCAGCTTATGCGAGGGATGGTGGAACGGCCACTTTTTTATGGATTTGGCTCACTTGAATTCGCTTCCTCCACCCTCGCTGGTCCTTAAACCCGAAGAAAGAGATACGACCTTAAGTAATGCACCCCCGTCCGGACGAATAATCCTGTGAGATACGGACCATCCCTTCGGTCCATCGACAAATAGATGCGCCGCGAATTAGACGTTTTCTATTTGCAGTTTATTATTTAACGTTTTGTTCCCTTTTCGGATGGGGTGGATGTTTGATCCTCGGGCCGTTTCATCGGACTTGATTTGGAAATGCACTCCGGGGTTTTGATCGTCCCCATGGGACCAATACACTTAGACAGTGAAAAACTGTCGGTCCGCATTCAATTTATCGCGATTTCTTCTCCAATCGATACGAAGGGTTTGGGGCTGGTTGGTTGGTTGGTTGGTACCTTCTTTCCTTTTCCGACTGCCGCTGGGGCCTTAATGTATGCAAACGATTCGGACCTGAGGGTCAGGTAATCTTCGACGCGACTTTATTGGCCCCGCAACCTGCGCCCTAAATTTTCTACCCCACATTTAACAAACCGAAATTGCCTCCTCTCGCTCCACCTCAAACACCACGCACATAAACTACTTCCATTCACCATGATTGCACACCGCTTCACTTCACTTCTTGCCTTAATTAATTTTACCCAAAAACCGAAAGGAACCACCGACTAATGAACGGCCAGCAACTACACATGTCCAAATAGTTTGTTAATGTACTGCGATCGTCTCAGGTAATTAGTACGAAACTACAGATTCCAGGGGAACAAAACTTAATCACTGATATAAAAATTATTGTTCAACAAAAATTTGGCTATTTTTAACAAGTAGTTTAAATAAATATAATATGTCTATGTTTTAAAACAAACAAAAAATAATTTTAATAGAAAAGTAAAATTTCATTAACGATTACTTGTGGTTAATGTGGTTAACAAATTAATCTTTTTGTGGTCCAATTTTAGTTCAGTTAATTAGTAAAGTTAATCAAATGTAAACATTAAAGGAAAGCAAAATCGGTTGAGAAAATTTCGTGACTTGTATCAATTTTAAAGAGAATTGGGATATTTAGATGACCCACTTTCGGGTTAAACTTGGAACTCTCTTTTTTTCTATATACAAATGTGTAGGAAAGTCTTTATCGTTAACATTCTGTTTTGTGCGGTGGTTTGTGCATTGCGCCTGATTTATGAAAGGGCGCAAAGGGGACAAAGTTTTATCGCACAATAAGGGTCGCGTTTTAGTTTATAACTATTCAAGTTCGTCGCGGTTTCGGCCGCGGGGTGCCCTTTTGAATTTCCGCGCGGAGGGATAAATTTCGTGAACAAGCTACCTACCTACCTACCGAACCCCTTTTGTCTGAGGGGAATGGCGGTGCCAATTTTTAGGGGGGGGGGAGCAACTCGCGGGGTTATTATGCGGACGGACACCCCAAAAAGGGATCTCTCCATCGTTTTCGTTTCACCCTCTCTCTCTCTTACGCACTCAACTCCGTATGCATTTGTGTATGTTTATATGAGTGAACCGAGCGGGGGGCGGCGGCTGGGGCGGGCGTCGCGGCGCTGACAGCGGCATGTCACGCTCGGTAAATCAGCCCCCAGTTTCCATTGTGTTTACGGTAAACAGGACGAACGTGGAGCTAGCGGGAAATGAGTGCACGAGAGGAACAAAGAGAGGATGAGAATGAGAGTGAGTGAGAGAGAGTGAGAGGGGTAGATAGGGTAGTAGTCGGTGGCGGCGGTAGCGGCGGCGGCGGCGGCGGCGGCGCCACGGCTCGCTGATCTCCCTATACATTCCATATACACTAACTACTAACAAGGATCGACGACTTCCAGGATTACACAACCTTTTGATAAATGGCCAGAGCACCCCGAATTATCCGCCCCCCGAATACGTATAAATGTTTGCTTATTATCCGTGCGCAAACACCAATTCTCGATATCAAACGGTTCACGCTCTAATCCGGATCGCTCGAAACAATATTCGGGTTTCCAACGTTTGCCGACCCATCATGACCAATTTTGCGCTTTGCGTATTCATTTTTTGCTTCATTTTTGTCAACTTCAAAAGCGAATCCTTTCCCAATCACCGCTCGACCATGCAAGGACCCTTGATTAAGATAAATAGTCGTTTTAATGGACTGCACCCAAATGATGGAAATCCATTCCAATTTTCATTTTTTACTTCCACTTTATTGATAGCGCAATTTTGGATCCATCTACTCACATTAATCATAGCATAATGATCATTGATCATATCATTAAAGTCTAATATAAAAATACTTTTGCAATCAAAGAATTGGAATGTATTAGCAGTTGCATGTCTGCTTTCAATAAGAGACCACAAAGTTTCACTTATAAAAACGCAAAACTTCTCTGATAAAAAAAACTTTGACTTATGTAATGGAATAATAAGTGATTAATGTATACAGCGACAAAGATCTAGTAATATCTGCAGAAATTCTTCAATACGTTTTTTATACTCACTTTTCATTTTCAATTTCCTAGTATGTATGTGGGTGGTGGGTTAACTAACAAAATATATTTTGAATTATCGATTTGTTCGTTAACTGAACCATTATCTTCAGTTTTCAAGTAAAACGTCAACCGGTCCGTAATATGTTCGTTATCCGAATATGTTTGTTATTCGAACATCAATATCTTTACTATTTTTTGAACAATTATAATCGAATTGCAATTGTATTATCTAATGCAATACATTGAAATTACCATTTAAACATAAATTTGTGCAACATACTTTATTCATTTATCATAATCTGATGTTTACAAACATATAAATTAACTATTATAAATTAGAATATAATAGACATTATATAATTTTCTTACTTCATTTTCGTTTAAACTTTTTGATTCTATAACCAATTAACACTTGTTTTATGTGAGTGTTTATAAAAGTGTAGGTGGTGTGAAAACATTCAGAACTTCATTAAAAACAACCATAAAACAGTTTTATAATCGCTGAGAAAATGCATCACAAAAAAAGCATTACTCTATACAACTATTTTATTACATTGTAAATCTTCTGTCCAAAACAGCCACTAAAGTGTTAAAAAAAAGTGTTATTTGTACATAAAAATGTTGAACACAGAAAAAAAAACATTACTAATTTATTTGTTTTTGTTGTTGTGAGTAATTTAAATAAAACTTCTTTTCTGTATTCAAGTTTAATAACAAAATAATTAGTCAATAATTTGTAGAATTAATACAAATCATTTTATTAGAGATTTACATGTAGTAATTATTTTTTTTACAATGAAAATATTAAATGAATGAAAATAATTTATCAAAAAAAAGTCAATTATATTTGTTTCTATTGATTAATATTGATGAAGTTCAAAGTTCAACTAATATTTATTGTAATGTAAGCAGTCATTAAAAAAAATTCAATTTGCAAAACTCTTATGTGCTTAGGCGGATCTTCTTAGGTCTTGTTTATTTTTCCTCTGGTAAGCAGCAATCAATATTCAAAGAGATTTGGGTAATTTTTATGACTCTGATCCGGATCAGGGGCATCGAGAAACATCATCCCCGATCCATATGCATTGCCTATAACACGGTTCTTTGAGCAGAATCTCTTCGAGGGAAGAAGGAAGGACGGAAGGAGGAAGGAAGGAAGAAAGAATCCTGAATTTATGATAAATACGGCACGTGGGGGAGGGCAGGAAGATTTACAGCGCTTAAGGGAAATACCTCTGTTGTGTGGCTTTGCGAAATAATTACTTTTATTCTGTCTCCGTTTCCCATCCCATTCCCTTCTCTCAAATTCTTTCTTCCAGACCGCAATCTTCCAAATCTCCCTAAAACAATTTCTACATTTAGCGCAAAGGGGGCCAAAAGAAGATAAACAACGCACACACGAACACAAAGCCACCTTCTGGAAACACGGAAGCTCATGGAATTGTCACCGAAATTGACCACTCCGTTAAGAAGATTAAATGTATCGTACCAGTTGTTATGATATCAACCTTATAATTGTTTTGGATTAAGACAAAATGTAGCTGAAATCCGCTGATAATAACTCAAAGACATCAGGTTTTCGAAAAGTTTTATTTCATTTTAATTACTTATTTTCAGGTATATCTTATATAAACAATATCTATTCATCCAAATAATTGAGTATATTTAGATATACAAGAAAAAAAGAAGTATTGACTATAGGTATTTCTGCCCCAAAATAAGAGAAATTATAAAAAGTTTACAATTTTTTCATTTATTTTGATATGATTCAACCATTAGTTTTTCTAAAAAAAGTTTCTAAAAAATAACTACTATGATTCATTTTATGATGTGTCACATTTTCCCCATTGTAAATCATCAACGTATTGAAATCTGTTACAGAAGCATCATGCAATTCCTTAAAGTGAAGAAACCTTTCCATCGAAACCCCGTGCACTTCCACGGCTAAGCTTCATGCAATCCATTTTCCCAAGCCATAACATTGAACAGTTTTACTGCTTCGGTTTGATGCAATCGCCTAAATGAGAGGCCTTTCATCTGCGGAGTGCAACAATTTGAATCCCCTTCGAACAGGACAGGAAAGGGCGTTTGTTTGATTCAACGATCTCTCACCCCTCGTTATTACTTCCAAAATCAACCGAAAAACCACCTACAGTTAAGTGGTCAATAAATCAGACTTATTTCAGCTCAAATAACAAGAGCACTACAGTTATGACGATGATGGTAAAAAATCTAAGATTTTTTAAGTGCATTTAATGAAATGAAATGTATTAAGATCGCAAAATCTTCTGAATTAATTAACAGCCATACCGCGTTGTGCAAATCATTGTTAAACGAAACTTCATTTTAGGTGGTCATGTTTTGAGCTCAATGTTATAATTCTATACTTACATTTCTAAATACACTTCTTTCCAAAAACTGTAATTAATTTAGGAAAATTGCGAACTTGGTTATATCAAAGTATCATTGTCAAATGTGACTAAGGTATTACTATAGAAAATATTGATGAAGATAGCTTATTTTTGAACAAATATAGTTTAATTTATGACTTAATTACATTTATTCTTAAATTGAAGTATTTAACTGATGATACTTTGTGGCTATGCGATTAATGTACTCTGATCCAAAGGACATTCATATTTATAGTCAATTTGCGTACGTCGGTTAAATATAGAAATACGTCAATACTGCTGCATGAATTGAACGGGGAACAAAACGAAACTGAATTAAACTGAAAGAGAATAGAGGGGTCGCATTTATGCGATATAAAATTAATTAAGAGAATTGATTCTCCAATTCCCGTTTCGCCTATCTGCATATGAATGCACTTTGTTTTCACAAAAATCGAGCGCTTTAGATAAATCTTGATGGCTGGAATTGACATGCGAACTGACAATACCCATACGGACGCAACCAAAAGAGATGAATCGAAGTCCTGCAGTTTCTACAATATTCATTTTTTTGTCCATCATTTTACAGTATTCATTTCAATCCGGTTATTAATACCTATCCTTTGATGTCTCACAATATTTGCATTTATGAAAAAATCATTCATCGAGAATTACAGGTAGAAATAGAAATAATGGTGTCCATCGTTTTGCAATAAAACATACATTTAAAAAATTCGCAATTCCATTGAATTTCTCCTATTGAAAACACACAAACTGTCGATTTTGATGTGGAATCAAAGCAAAACGTACATTTAGAGGAAATCACATGTTTATTTATTTCCCTGATAAATAATTGTGTGCGCTTTTTTTCTGTGTGCTTTTGTAATGTGAAACGTAATTCAACATAATACAATTCGATAATGGACGTTTATTTCAAAACACTCAACAATATGTTTTCATTATAAAAATATCGATTCGTTGCATCATTTTGATGCGGTTTTCATCAAATAATAAAAATAACCATTCAAATTACAAATTTATTTCTCATAGAAATTGTAATTAATATATACGTTCAATATGTATGTAACACATACATTCAGTTTTAACATACTATAATTAATGTAAAATAATAGATTGTAAATATTAGATTAAGAAAAAATATGAAGAACATGTTTGTATCTTCAAAATATTAACCAAAAATGAGATATTTAAATTTGAAAGATAATTTCATGAACTATTTTTTTCGTAAATTAATAAAACGTTTCAATTTAACAAAGCCATAAAACGATTAATATCTAATTTGCAGTTAACTAATTAGAATGTTTCATCAAAGTTAGATAATTGAAGTAAAGATACTAAGCTTTATACAAAACAGAACAAAGCGAATGCTTAATTTTGACTTCAGCACATCTCGGAGATTCTTCATCCAAGCAAAAGACAAGGACTTTGTTATCAATTGAGGTCTGATTTACAGATTTTCCAAAAGAAATTAACATGCATTAAACATGAAAGGGAACTTGCCTTGAACACTAATTGCGAGATGTTGGGGGATTTGTGACAATAAAGTTCGCTCTGTATCGCTGCGGGGGGAAATCTGATCTGCATATATTCATATGCTAATTTTTCAGTCACCCTCCAAATAAATACTTGACTCACACAAATTGAATCACTAAAAGTGTACAAGAACCCAAAACTTGGATATTTTCTGTACTGTTGATTTTATTAGTTTATAACTTTACAAGTACTTGAAGAAAAAGTTTACTTAAACGCAAACTGGGTAACTTTACATAATCTAGATTTTCTACATCTTTATAAGTGTTTGAATAAATTCATGAATCTGTAAAATATTGTTGAAGCTTTCAGCTAATAAAATTTTAACTTATTAACTAATTTTGTAAAAGTCTTCTCACAAAACTTAGTTATTTGTTACATTGGCGACTCATAGACGAATGGCTTGAGTCGTCATCTATCGAGACACGCAGGTTCGATTCCTGATCACACCAATCCCTGGTCAAAAATAAAACACACAGGGTCCTATGATCAAATACCAAGAGCACTACAGTTATGACGATGATGGAAAATAATCTAAGATTTTTTAAGTGCATTTAATGAAATTAAATGTATTAAGATCGAATAATCAATTAACAGTCGAATAACGAGTTGAATGCGTTCTGTAAAACATTGTTAAAGGAAACTTTGATGGTCATGTTTTCAGCTCAATTTTATAATTCTTTACTTACATTTCAATTTCTAAATATACTTCTTTCCAAAAAATGTAATTATTTTAGAAAAATTGCTAACTTGGTTATATCAAAGTATCGAGAGACGCAGGTTCGATTCCTGATCACACCAATCCCTGGTCAAAAATAAAACACACGGGGTCCTTTTTTTGCTGTAGAGGAGAGGAAACCTTACATAGGGACCACACGTGGAGTCGTGGTACTGTGGGATTCTTACCCACTGAATTTCTTCCCTTCTTCGTTAACATCCAGGTCCAGTATCTTTGTAGTCCGCTGCAATGCTGATCGTCTTTGCTCACTCACTGGCATTCCATTCTTTTGGATCAGTGTTGGCCTCCACTGCCACTATCTTAATTAGCTCTTTGCGGTCTCCGCTCATCTTCTTCTTTTGTCGAGAGCACCTCCGACACATACTCTGATATGGTCGCCCAACTCTCTTCGCTTTTCAGCATTTCGCCAACGACTCCCTCTGGTCCCAGCAAGGTACCCAGTTTGGACTCTGCCTCGTGCTTCGTTACACCTAGGTCCTATGATCCTAAAAGTCATCAAAGGGCTAGTTGTGTGTTGGTTTTTAATGAGTATTCATCATAAAATGAATCGTTTGACAAATGCAGAAGTTTTGCTCGTAAAAAGCACTTTTGTCAACTGAATTCCTTTTTTTTGCTGATCTCGTTCGATTTAATTTGGACGCGATTTTAAAACGGCATTATATTCCGACGCGGAATTGGATTTTTATAATTTAACCGGCGACGCCGCCGTTGCCACCACCACCACCGCCACCATCGTCGACGCCGCCGCCTCCGCCGCCGCCGCCACCCCCGTTCGCACGTCCGTCGCATTGATTGCGAGGCGTTTAAATAATTTATAAGCTATTGGAAAATTTCGGTGCTTTAGGAAAATGCTCTGTTTGCTCGTAAAACTGCGGGTTTCCACGGCCGACAACCTCCTCCTACTCCTACAATTCCGCCGCCGCCTCTTCATTCACCCCACGCCCCGCTCACTCGTTCATTGAAACGCTTCCCTCGACCAAGCTATGCATGTACAATTTCCCACATCACTTATTAATTTTCCAACAGACCATCGCATTTTTCCACCTACGTAAATATAATTGCAATTGTTGACCGAATCGATCCATCATTTATTCAATGGGCCATTATCCATCTTCATTGCACGTACAAGTAACTACCTACGATTGGAAAAAAAAAATGTTACCGGAACACAAATATCATTTACCACAAATAGATGCTATTAAATTAAAATTGATTATATTTTAAACATTATTATTTTTATTGTAAAATTTCATACAAATGATTTATTTGAAATGTAACTAATGAAATAAAATTGATTGCTTTGATCTCTTCTGTCCCGCCATACTGTGCGTCCTTAGTTCGCGTTTCGTGAATAACGCAGCCATCAATAAACAAGTTGCCTTCTTGTGGCATGACCAGTTTATCCAATCGAACACACTTTTCAATATCGAGGTTTGATGGGGTCCAAAACGCGAACTTCTTGTTGATCTCTTGGAGATGTTACTTCCGACTACTTTCTCCTCTAATTCTTGTATAATCGGGCTCCTACACTTTCCTCCTTTTCCTCGAATTACAGTTCTCCTCCTCCTCCTCCTCCTCCTCTTCATCAAGCGGTGCTCGTTTAATCGGACTTTGCAAGTTTTCGACACGAATCATGTTGTTATCTGTATTCACTGGTGTTGAAGTGATTTTATCAGTTTCCTTCAATAGAATTTCTTGACGATGAGCTTTAAATATGTTGCTGTTTTTGACTACTGGCTCCTCCAATTCCATTGCTCGATTAAACGAATAGTCCGTGTTGTGCTTCTCTCCATCAAGCGGTTTAATCAGGCTCTGAACATTCATCACTTCTTGCTCCTCGAATTCCATTGCTTCATCGACTTGCTTATCTGCGTCAAGTGTTTTGTTGTTTGTAGCATTATCTGACCCTTTTCCTGTGATTATAATAGGAACTATCAATACAAATTTAGCATGAGCTTTAAACGTGTTGATGTTATTATTTTCATCAAAATCTGTATTGATATTAAGGTTCTCAAGTTTTTTACTTATGACTTCAATTTCATTCATTGGTTCCTCCTTTTTAATATCCATTATTGGTTTTATTGTTTTATTAGCTTTCACCAATAGTACATTATGACTATGATGTTGTAAGTTAAACTTGTTTGTATATGAACCAAATAGAGATTGGGAAATCATTTCCATAAGTTCTTTATTTTTATTATCCATTATTGGCTTATAGGTGTGATCTAAATATCTAGATAAAACTGAAACAATAAAATAGACTTAATATAAACATTTCAATAATACTCTAGATCCTACGTACCTATTTTTGTGTTATATGTGCAACAGTTCGTCTTAGAATAGCTACTGACTCCCAATTCTACACTTATATACCAAAAATGTAATACCTACTTTTGTGCTATCTGTGCAAAAGTCCAGCTTAGAATGACCAGTGACTCCCAATTCTACACTTATATACCAACAACTTAATACCTACTTTATATATACCTGAACCAAAACCAAGTTAAAATTTTGCACTGCTGCCAACTGTACACATCAAAATCCCTATGCTGTGTTATTTTTAATTTCTACTAATAAACAATAGTTATCACATAAATAATTTAATCAACTATCTTTTATCATACATTTGTATAGGGTTGGGCCATTATGTAATGAAAAAATACATAAATTGAAACTACATTGTATTTTTTGTGTAATTGTATTATATAAAACGATCCGTGCAAACTTTTCCAACTTTAACTAATGAATAAGCTCTTGATTTCATGTGCTTTCGTATCAATTAATCGTATCAAGATGACTTGAAATAAATAAAAGGATTGAATTTGTTTCGTGAGAATTACAAATTAAGTAAGATCGGTAATTTCTGCAATCATTTATTTTTATATTATTTTAACTAGCCCTACCAATAGTATTGCAAAAACATTTCTAGTTACTAGGTAGCTGGTTCGATTAGCCAAGATCTGCATCCAAATTGCATAAATTTCATTTTTAATTATTAATTTATATTTCTAATTATTTATGTACCATATTTCTTTGGAATTTTCTAATTTTTATTTTTAATTAATTGGATTTTACAGAATGCACTTGTTTTCTTTTTCTTTTTGTATGATTTACTGGGTACTCTGTGCTCAGAAAGACCTCGGTCGTTAGCCCTCATTGGACCAATAAAAATGATGAAATAAAATTGAAAATTAGAAGAATCATTTGATTTTAATCGAAGTATTTGAAATGAGTTGATGTTGTTTGAGGAGACAACTATTTTATTCCGATTGTAATGTCAATTTGTGTATTTATGTGTAATTACAAACTATAATAAAGATAATCAAATATGCATATTTATAAAGGCTTTGTAAAGGATGAGTATAATATAAATTTCCATTGAAATTCTAGATAATACCCGTCCTGAAATAACATGTTTTATAGGAAACGCTTGTAAAGAAGGGGACGCTCGAACAATGATGACTAGCTTGAAGTGCGCGACAAATACATTAATACAAGAAGAATACATAAATACACAAAAGCTCCGAATTCCAGTTCTGCAGCGCGATATTCCAGCAAGTTTATTGTCGGAACGCCTTTCCAGTTCTTCCGCCACCAACACCACTGCCACCCCCGTCGCGTCTTTACTAAGGGTGGTTGGTATCTTTCATGCTCTCAAGGCGAATTTGTATTTCATCGCGAGCCGAGGTTGCGTTGGCACCAGAAATTGATGCTGCATTATATTATTTAATATCGCCCTTGTGAAGTATTGAAATATTGTCGTGATTTTCTATTTGCATGCGGGAACGGATGGAAAATTGAAGCGCTCCGGGGATATTCTTTGATGTCTCTCCAACCAACGAACATCCCTGCACACTTACTCACATACAGACCCTCATCATCACTCTCTCACAAACGCAATCTCGTCTTCTTTCTCTATCTTTTTACGGCTATGAGGATCCAACTATAATTAAGTAAAATATTCCAGTCACGCAGCTATTGGAGACCCTGGGCACGGCCAAGAAGAATATGCAACTCATTTCGGTTTCCTATGGATCTTATAATAGGGTGAAAAACCTCCCCTATCTCAATTTTCTTTTATTTTTATTTTTTCTGCTGGTCGAATTCGAACTGCTTTTCTCAATCCAATGGATGCACTTATTCAGCGATTTTGAATAAATAATTTTTCACGTGCGAATTCAAAGTGCGCGAGTTTCGGTGTGGGCCCTTAAGGGTCCTCACGAGGATATATATAAAACTGATCTTCGTCGTCGTCCTCGTAACTTGGCCCAAAAAGTTTTTCGCTTCGAGTATGTGCGGAGCGCACACATTAAACTGGACTGGGATAATTATTGCAAGGACCGAACATTACCTAAGGGCATAAAGTGAATTGAACAGACTATCAGCACCACCTGAGCCCCTTTTTCCATTAGACCAACTCCTAGACACATTCTACTCGCTGCGTCTCGTCTCGGCTCTCACGGAATTGCGTCAATTCTAGAAAAGATACCTTCCACATATTTCCTTCAACGGCGTTAATGGTCCTTGCGCAGCAGCAGAATGAATTGAATGAAGCAGGACTCTTTCGTACTGCGAAAGAGGATGGACGCAGGAAGAAAAATAAAATAAAGGAGAATTTTCTGGGGACTTTTGTTTTGACGGAAACGCGACCGGATAGGATGCCTTTGATCTCTGCAAACGCGGAACAAAGTGACATTTAGTCTGTTTACTTTTCTTCTTCCCTTCTTTTTTTATTCGTTTTCACCCGAAACAAAAATAAAATAAACAGGGCGCTTATAGAATGGATCCTCGAGCCACACACATTTTACACATCCAAAAGTCAAATATTGGAGTCCACTCCTTTCAAAACTCCGCTTTTGCAAATGTATGTAGAGTTTTAAAATTTATCAAATTTGTAAACATGCTTTGTTCGACAGAGAAAAATTGATTTAAGTGTCAATCTTTCTCTGTCGAGTTAAAGTTAAATAGGAACTCTAAAAAATGTGTATAAATCTATCGATTTTGATTTTGATGTTTGTATTCTCTGCCAATTTAGTAGAGATGTTTTTTCATTAACAGAATATCCCAACATTGGCGCTAATCTAATACATTTTTGCATAATTATTTTTTTTGACAAACAAAATTCGAGTTAGAAATTCTCTTTTCATTGATCCGAAAACCGCTTATGAAACTTGCGCTTTTCTCAAAAACTATAATAGATAGAATGGATCCAAAATACGTATATGAAACCAGGATAGTTGGGGAATGTAAAGAGTGTTAATTTATTGCTGTGTCTAGAGCCGATTGGCTACAATCCGCTGTCAAAGTTGAAGCAATGAAAAACTAACGTGCGAAAAAGCAGTGTCTTCACATTTTAACGATTTTCTCGAAAACTTTAATAGATAGAATAGATCTAAAATATGCATATGAAACTAGGATAGTTGGGGACTGTAACCTGTATTAATTTATTGCTGTGTCTAGAGCTGTTTGGCTACTATTCGCTGTCAAAGTTGAAGAAATGAAAAATTAACGTGCGAAAAAGCAGTGTCTTCACATTTTAGCGATTTTCTCGAAAACTATAATAGCTATAATTGATCTAAAAGGTGATTATGAAACTAGGATAGTTGAGGAATGTAATGTATATTCCTATATTGCTGTGGCTATAGCGATTTGGCTGTAATTCGCTGTCAAAGATGAAGAAACGAAAAATTAACAGACGAAAAAAGCAGTGTCTTCACATTTTAGCAATTTTCTCGAAAAATATAATAGCTAGAATTGTTCTAAAAGGTGATTATGAAACTAGGATAGTTGAGGAATGTCACGTATATTCATATATTGCTGTGGCTAGAGCCATTTGGCTGTAATTCGCTGTCAAAGTTGAAGAAACGAAAAATTAACAAACGAAAAAAGC
>JAFMTC010000064.1:649290-667581 GCA_018845635.1 Nicrophorus orbicollis | reverse complement strand
AGGACTCTGTTCTCCCCCTGTTTCCCCAGTCTCGACAATTTATGTGCACTCTCGTAACGCAATATATGAACGCACCTGCTACGCCCCGGGGGTCCTGGATTTCGAGAGTCCTGAGGGGGCGAAACCTTGCCGTTGTTGTTTTTGCTATTTTCATCTTTATTTTGGCCAACTCAGATCCGTGTAATCCGAGTAATTGGAAGAAACAATTAGTTGTATGTATTAAGTAGCCTTTGGGCCTACAAATGTTAGTGCTCTTAATTAATGCTCACGTTACCTAGCTACGAAACCCTTTTATGCAAGCGCTGCAAGTTGCGTAACTAAACACATAAATATGTATATCCATTAGCTATTAGCTTGTAAATACCATATATTGTTTCCTCTACAACTTCGATACTTCGTAATATATTGTTATAGAAGTTGTAAATCAATATGTTACTACTTACACTCCATAAATTTGAATAATAAAATTTGATTATATTTTCAAGTAAACAAAATTAAAGACCAAAAAATGACCAAAAACTTTAATTACGTTTCAATTGCATTGTTCATTCTGATTTTATATACTATTTAGTTTGATTTTGTAAAGTGATTTTATATATTTGAAACGTTGTTACTTTGAAACTCGTATACTTTTTTTTTATAATAAATGCAATACATTTCATTAAAATTTCTGGAGAAATACAAAAATACTATTATTGGAAAGGGCTGTAGGTCTTTCTGCCCTTTTTCCATTATTCTTGAAAAAGATAAATTTATCTCAAATATTCTTATAATTGGGATATTGAAACCATTTAAGGTATTTAGATACATAACTTTTAGACTTTCGTGAACGTAAAACTGAGAATAAGTAAAAACAGAACAGCGAAAATACAGATATATTATAACCGGATTGTAGTGAATCACCAGAATAACCGAAGCCGTATTACAGGAGGCATCTGTTGATTCACATGCCAAGTAACATTTACTTAGTCAAATACTTCCACCGAGTCTATGTAAATACTTGAGAAATAAGTTCATATATTTATTTAAACATCTTTATTGGTCCTAATTTGGCCAATGCTCTATTGACCTGTCGTTTTATGATATATTTTCTATTAAATTTACGCAAGTAAATAGCCTTTACTTGACAAGTTACTTCTGTAGCTACTACGGGATAAAGTTCCTGTGTGTGTTTACTCAGATCTGTCGGCAATCCTACTTCGAATCCAATCACCAATCCAAACTTTAAAAGACATAAGTTCAGTCTATTTATTGTCTTTGTTAAAATAACTAAATTATATTAAAAAAACGACACAATTTGGATAAATATATGAATTTAAATTGAAAATAATCCAAAGAAACCATGCAAAATGAAAAAACTTGACATTGAAATAATGTAAACAGTTTTTGTCGGTGTTCCTCGTCAATGTGAGAATACATTACTTTTATCTTATCGTCTAGACTCCAGACGGAATTTACTACACATTCTTTACAACTTTTTACTATATTTCATTCATAAATTCAATGAATGCGTATTTTTTTGCTGCATTCCTTTGCAGTCGAATCATATAGTATTTTTTTGATCAAACATATTTAATCAATGAATGTTTCACTCTATTTCAATATTCATACACGATGATTGCATATTTGTAGTGTAGTTTACACTACAAATATTAGTAATGATTGTATTACATATTCGATAAGAAAGTAATAATAACAATTGGTAAAACTTTGAAAATGTCCATAACATAGTTACAAAAACGCGTTTTTCTTCGTCATTTTGAATCTTAACTATAGTAAATGACAAACAAAAGTTCAGTTCTTGTGGTTACATAATATAAATTCAAGAAACATTAGTCCAACAATTATAAGGATATCATCAAAATAGGATTGAGTACATTATAACAAATACAAAAAAAAACCTGTGTTGATTTTGAAAGAGAATGAAAATTGTGTCCAATTATCGTCTTACGGTGAGTTCGACCTTTCGGTAATTACGGATAATGGTCGTTCGGTAAATGCACGCCAATGATAATTCATTTAATTAAGCCACCCGCCGCTCCGCAATTAAAATGATTACTAATTAATTAATTAAATAATGGCGAATCAATTACATTTCAGTTCATACATTAAATATGGTTATTTAATTTCACGAATGCGCTCAGCAATTCCAAACTGCATACTGTAATAACAATCTTTATCGCCCTTTTAGCAGCAACAGCAGCAGCAGCAGCAGCAAACTAAATTATATAATGCTTTTACGGCAAACGTTTGCAATTAAATACGGTTTCATTTCACACATAAAGTTAATCAACAATTTCCTTTTGTGTTCATTAAATAGCATTGATTTATGGAAATTGGAACTACAGTTTATAATTTATCATTTTACTATTAACAACAGCAGGGTTCTTCAACAGCCTTTGGAGTTAGAATATTCATTCAAAAAACCAAGTAGAAGAAAAATCATTCTTTCCTATGAAACACTTAAACAAACAAAAAATAGATGATCCGTTTTAAACTTTTACGAAATCCAAAGGTTTCATGATGTTGAAGATACCTGAACTACTTTGTTTTACAAATCAGAACACTTTTAGTTCTTTCAATTATTTAAAAAACGATTTGATTTAATATTCTTTCTACTTGATTCTTAATGTAAGGAACGAGTCTATACATTTCTTTAGTTTGTTTTAAATGACATTTTCCTTCCAAGATGAAAATTGTTCATATCCTCGATAGAGACTTCTCCCTCTCTTAAATTTACGTCGTAACATACAAATATTTCCTCCCTTACCTAATTCAGTATTCCTCAGAATCCAGATTTCCACCCCAAATTCAAATATCCTTTTTCAATTCTTTATGTCCTTATAATTGTGTCCATAATCCCATTTTTGTTTGAATTCTTTGTAATATCGTATAAACGAACTTGGAAGGTGAAGAATATTTTTCGATTTTATCTCGAGAAATGCGAAATTTAACAAATCCTCTAAAGATCCTATATTAAATACATTATAATATTTCAATTAATATCATTATAATCCTGAAAAAATCTTATACTTTTTTTTACTAATATCAACAGAATAGTTTACTGTCTATCACTGGCTTACTAATTTTATAAAAACTTTCTTTAAGATTAACAAATTTAAGAAGAAACATGTCATTCATGTCAAACTTTTATATTGCAATACGCGAAATATTCTCCAGTATTTTATATATTGTAAACTGATATAGAGTGAAAATATCTTCAAATTTGTAAACTTTATATAACTCAAGGCCGCATGGTTAGAGTTCCTCTCGGTTCGAGTCCCAGATACAACTCAGGATTTTATGACTTCTTTCAGGGCATTTTTCAGGGCTTCTGGACTGAGGCCATTGATTGCTAATAAAAACAGTATTCAAGGGATTAGTTCTCAATAAGAGTCTGCAACGTCGTGGTGATGTAAATATCCTTGCAAAAAGACACACCAAAACTATTGCAAAATATCACAAGAACTAATTCAATTCTCTTCGTAATTTTGATTACTATTGCAATGTAATCGACAATTCTATTAACTTAAATTGTTATTAATCGAAATTGAAACTGGTTACTCTATGTATACATAATAACAAACCGGTAGTGTTAAGCGCATACATTATATTACGTAATTAAATTTGTATATAACACATTGATTTTGGATTATAGTTGAGTCAAACTAGAAATTTCCTAGTACAATTTAGAACATTTCATATATAATTCAATGTATTTCTGAATCGGAATATTTAAGCGCATCAATATTAATTTGCATCGAGGAACATAAATTACTAAACGCCTTACCAGATCGTAGAACTCTCTCTGTGTTGCGTCTGCAGACAATTCTTCTTAATGAATTAATTGCCTCGGTGCGGGCTTTTGACCCGCAATAAATAACATTCTTCAACCTCAACTCAAATTGACTCCAATTAATTCAAACGCGAATATCATTTGAACCGCAAACAAACAAGCTGGATTTTCATTATTTCGTTTTTCTTCTTGTTCGTTTCCTCTTAGTTTTCCATGTAATTTTTCCCATTGTCCTCGATGACAATTCCGCTCTTCTAATTTGAAACATAAATTCGCTGATCCTTTATACAGTTTCCTGCTGCTTTTATCCCAGGCAAAAGTTTTCCCTCCCTTTGAGCCATTCAGTGGAAATTTCATATAAAATTTTATTATCCCATAATAATGAATCCACCCTCTCCACCCACCGACGTCCATTATTTATTTCGTCGCTTATTGCCGCACACAAATTAAAAACAAATTTACGAACAATAAAAATTCCAAACAATATTTACGTTTTTTTTTTGCCCAATTAATAAACGCCATGGATATGTGCATAAAACTGTAATTGCTAACTTTGATGATGATGACAGTGCATTTGTCGAGCCATTAATTGAAATAATTCGTCGGTGTAACGTTGCTATTTTTAACAGTCTCTTCTATATTTTATGACTGATAATATACTTTAATCGATACTTTCATCGGTTATTTATTTACTGTAGGTTTATTATTCGGGGACAGCAATGGAGATATTCTCATACGAAGCGTATTCAAAATTTATGGCGCTCCTGAAATGCTGTTATTCGCGTAATTTTAAGATGGTCGTATTATTTTTTCATGACCCGTGATGCATTATCGCTTCAATATTTCAGTTCTTTCAGTGGCTACAAATTATAGTACTTCTATTGCTATAAAAGATTGACGCTTAGATTAAAATTAATCGAAAAATGCAAAATGTACAATTCAGAGTGTTCAAATATTCAATTAGTTTTGGTTATAAACTATTAAATTTCCATTGCTTGACAAAACTATTGTTTCGTTGATAGAAATAACATATTTTCTATTAACTAAATACAAGGTATTTAGAAATACTTTTCAGTACATTTTTTTTATAATAATTAAAAGGCAACCTCTGGGAAATGAAGGGACATAATTATAGGGATAATAGATACTGGAATAGAGTTAGTCTGGGAATATTTGGATGGAGAGGAAAAATTGGAGTATTTTGAGATGAATTTAATGGAAATGGAGAGGTATCTATCGAGGACTGGAACAATTTTGGTTTTGGAATAGAGTAGGTCATGTTTTTTTATTATCAACTCATTTTTTTGAATAATTTTGTTTTCAATTATAACTAAATACAAGGTATTCAGAAATACTTTTCAGTATATGTTTTTTTTCTATAATAATTAAAAAGGCAAGCTCTGGGAAATGAAGGGACATAATTATAGGGATAATAGATACTGGAATAGGGTTAGTCTGGGAATGGAGGGAGAGGAAAAATTGGAGTCTTTTGAGATGAATTTATGGGAAAGGGAGAGGTATCTATCGAGTACTGGAACAATTTTGGTTTTGGAATAGAGTAGGTCATGTTTTTTTTATCAACTCATTTTTTTGAATAATTTTGTTTTCAATTATAAACAATATGGAATTTAATTATGTGCGGAATCGTAACTTATTTTACGTGAATGTAGGAAAAACGAACAAATAGGAATCATAAGAGTAATAATCCCCGATGCAGTTTTTGGCAGTCGAAAACAAAAGGGCGCAAAGGGCCTTCGGCCGTCCGCCCTCGCGAACCGAATAAATTATCATTACATTCATGTGTGTTTTGGAAAACTTTTAAGTGTAATTCCCGTTTTTCGCTCTCAAATCCTCAACGAATTGAAAACGCGAACAACAAACAAATACTCTCGCCCAGCCCAGATTAAGAACCATTAAAAAACACCCCTTCATTAGCATGCGAGTTACCACCGTCAAGGATAATCTAATTAGTGTTAAATGTGCACATTTTTCGAAATCATTAAAAAATTAAGTGTAATTGCGGGAACATAAAGTTGCACGAGTCTCGTTAGCGGGCCGAAAGAATACGAAGCAAGGACCTTTTCATAATCCTGATTAAATAAGAATATGAAGAGAGAGAGAGAAAAAAAAACACAAATACACCCACACTCTTATTACGGAATCCATTTAGGTGTTCTCTTTTTTTTCCTTACTCGTTCTCGCCTCTTTCTTTTGCTTTATCTCTTTCATTTCCTTTCCACCTCGATTTTTTTCCGTTCTTGATATTGTTTTGCTAATGAACTAGGAAAAAAAGTAAATGTAAACGGCTGAAGAAGAGGAGGACCCAATTGCGTGGCGTTCCGATAACGATCTCGTACAAAACGGAACGGAAGGGAAACGCTGCTTATCCGCATGGAAGAAATAATTTAACCGCTTTTCCTTTTAAAAACATATAATTATTGTAGAAACTTATTCAATTACTACCGCTTTTACAGCTCGTGCGCTGCCTCTGCTATTTATTACGTTCAATCCAGATAACGAGGAAGGCTCAACGAACAAGAGCTCGTCCTTGCCCACTCCGTCTCGCTCGCTCCGTTGTATCCTTGCATTTCTCGAGCTCAGAACGATGCTACAATCACAATCATTACTCCACTTCGGAGGATACCAATTGATGGTGTACGGTATTAACTGTACGATTTGCATCAATCCTCAATGCTGATCCTAATTTTAATCTGCGTGCAACGTTACAAGGGCCTAGGGTGCATTGATTCAGATATACATGGAATTTAGTCCATGCACAATGACGTAATTATAGTACAGTAACAACTAAATCATTAGGTATATGCTAGGTCAATCATGAACTACGACATACGTTTCCAGACATTTTGGGATGATATCGAACTTATGCATTCATTAAATATATTTGAATTGAAATGTAGGTAATTAATGCATAGCTTATAATTTTTACTCTAAGTAATAAAACAACCTATTAACCATTAGAGTGTTAAAGATAGAGTGTCCACGTTTTGGTATATTACTCAACAACAGATCATGTTTGTGTATCAATTTTCTAATTAAAAGTTCAAGCTTTAACATGATTTGAATCAAGCACCGTTAACCTATAATTTGCTCTCAAATTTTATAACTTATAGATTTGTGCTAATTCCGTTTTCGTGTAGTTTTCCTGTTAAGATTTTTTAACTCTTGAAAATGTAGTAACTCCACGTTTTGGAGTATTATAGGACAACCAATCAAGCTAATTGTATATATGAATATTCTAATTAAAGCCAAATATTCAGGTACTTCTATATATGTGACTGTTTTCTTGTAATTTGCTCTGCAATGTGATTTATGGATATTTCTATTTTTTTGTATAACGTCAATTGAATACTGGATAGCATCCACAGGCGGTTTTCCCTTAATTGCTACTTAGATGTTAAATCTCATTGGAAGATCCAGTAAATTACATCGCTTCAGTCGGTTCATTCTTAAGCTATTATCAAGAATATTGATAGCTAAATTATTTGAATGATTTACCAGCCTACTTTGGTATTTGCTACTATATTTCATAATGGCTTCCTCCACTGTTTCTATTTGAAGATCCTCGTATATTCTCTGTTTGTAATGCACCATGGAGCTCCTATGATTCTTCTTAGGCTTTTCGACTCGAATATTTGTATAATAGCAATATTAGATTTGCTAGTACTTCCCCATAGCTGTATTCCATAGGTCCACACAGGTTTTAAAATTACCTTATAAATTAGTAGTTTGTTTTCTTTTCAAATTTGTGAGTCTTCTCGTAGTAGCCTGTACAGCTTCTTGAACTTAATTTCAAGTTATTCTCTTTTTGCCTGGATGTGATCCTTCCAGGTCAATCTTCTATCCAGATGCATACCCAAATGTTTAATTTTATTAGCTGTCGGTATAATTTTTCCGTTGATAGTCACTGGTGGACAGTAGTCTTTTCTCACGTTGAAGGTAACACGCACTGATTTTGATTCATTGACCTTCATTCTCCATTTTTTTGTAGCCATTCCTGTACTAAGTTCATGGTTTCTTGCAGATGATATGATGCACATGCTGCGTCTGCATCCGATGGTAAAATTGCAGTATCAATGGATATTTCTAGATGTGACAATCCAGTTTTGTTAACAGATTCATCATCACTGAACTATATAGTTAATTGGATCAATATGAAGTAGACGTTAATCATTTAAATAATTTATGGATGCATAAAACCAGTTGAAATATAAATCATGTTGTAATAATTCTAAAATTGAGAATCCAGGAAGTTATTAATTAGCAGAGTGCATCGTTATTTCCGTGAATCTATGCTAATCCTCTAAGCGGAATCATTCCCAATACACGCTGTGATCTGCTAAATGGATTAACCGCAAAACAAGCGTCGAGTTTTACGGCGAAAATAAAACCATTAAAAAACATAAACTTTACGAGTTCCCAACATTACTCACTCGAGCGTAATCAACTAATTATTTAATTAAACGAAATCCATTCACCGGAATCCCGGACCGAGAAAAATTAACGCGTGACCCGAAAATTACGATAGTTCTCGCCTGTAATTGAAAAAGTTTGTGATCTTTACTCCATTCTCTCCCTTCCATTCTTCTTTTTTTTTCACTCTTTCTAGCACTGTCATTCTTCTTCACATCGATTTGAATATAATTTGCTTTCGGAATTTCATCAATTAGCCGGTGTGGATTTATTATTCCAATTTAGAACTTTAAATTGGAAAGTTTTCTGGGTGTAAAAAAAAGAAGAAAGTTAAAACACAGAGGTTTTAAATTGGTGGTAAAACCGTATAAATCAGGGCAAGTCCTCCCTCTCTCTCTCTCGATTGTGTATGTGTTAGTTTTTGGGGTGGCGGTGATAATTAAACCGCAGATCACGCAGCCCTTGGCCCGCATTCGGTGTCACATACTTTATACGAAATTTATTATATATTATATGTAGGGCATGAGTGGATGGCATAAAGGACGAGGACACATGTCTTTCGGGACACGCGTTTAAGTGCTTATGTTTCGGGGGTACGAGGAGCGTCCCCAAACAACTTTTGACAACTCTTGATATGAGTAATGAACGACCGACCGTCTTATCCTGGTGGTCATCTCGTTTTATTTGCTCTTGAAAAGAAACCAGAGAGATGGTCATAACTTCTGTGGGAGCGAAAGAGAAAGGAATGGAAAGCGGTCGAGGAGATGGATGCATGGGAGCCCTTCGACCCCAGATAATCCCGTGTTGTATACAATATCGGACGGACGGAAAGCAACCTCTTGACGTGTGGAAGCTCGCACACTCACACGTATACGTGTACACTCACCCTAGGCCTCCCACCCTTCATCCACACAATATTGTTACGTAATATGCAAATTTCACAATTCCGATTAAACCAACGAACATGCAATTAAGGAAATTGCATGAGTCACGAGGACAATGCTAAATGGGGCGGCCTCGTAATAAAAGCCTGATTATAGCTGAAACTATTCATCGTACGAAGAAAGCCCCGTTGCGTTTCCTAGCTAAGTATAATTGAATTTATAAAATTTAAATGAAGTGCAACATCGATTTCATTTAAGTCGTTTCATTTAATGCATAAACTTCAAATTTGATCTATATATGTATAAATTTATATAATAGTTATTAATTACACAATTTATATATTTGTAGCTTATTAACTAAATTTAATCATATACATAGTTTTCTATTACAGTGGTACGTCGACATACGAGTAACCTTACTCGTATCTCAAAGCAATGTTTTGTAAATGTACAAAAAGCAAAAAACGCGAACCCAACTTATCAAAAATGCTTCAAAAACTAGGGAAACAAGCACACAGACTGAGGTCTAGTCTGAGGTGTAGTATGCGATTCCTCGTATCTCAGATCTTGCTCTCATCTCAAAGCAAAATATCGCTCGTAGCTCAAAACACTCGTATATTAGGGCACTCGTATATCGAGGTACCACTGTATTAGTATATTTTGACTTATCAATAATAAGAAATATGAAATATATATTAATATATTTATATTTATAACTACAAGAAATTGAATTTCCAAAATGAAAGCTAAATATTTACACTTTATCAATTATCATATGATTGTAATTCACAGTCAAACGTAAAGAAACGTGTAAGTGTTGTTTAAGTCTTGAAATCATTTCGACGTAATTAACTGACAAACTTGAATAAATGGTTGTGAAACTTCGGAAAAGCAGTGTCCTTATTGTTAATAAATCTATTCAGTATTGTATTTCTTTCTCAATTTGTAATTTATTTTTTTGGATAACGAATAATAATGTAAATTTATTCATACATTCTTCAATTCATTTCATACGTTTTTAATCGCCGGACTGTCCAGGGGATTCCCTGGACTGATTGCAGATTTGCCGGTCCGCCCTTGATTAGATTTCGCGCTGCCGTTACGTGTCTCTCGCGCTCAAACCCTTACATCGACCCTCGTCGGACAGATTGAATCTATTCTTCCGATGCACTTAACTATCCCAATTCCAATCTCTCATTTCCTCTTGTTTTCATAATTCAATATCGCGTCGAAGCGCACCGATTGCACCATCGCATTTTCACCCCCATCTTAAACAACGCCTCCTTATCTCATCTCGCACATCTTGATTGAATTTCAGTCTCACGCAACTCCTATATATGATTTTATCACGTTTTAAGGCATCAACAGAAACTCAATCATAATTAAACTCACAAAAGTTAATTAATGTATATATAATAAAAAAATTCAAAGCGTTTTATAAAATGTAATGTATATAATCCAAATATAATCTTAGTTAATATCTTACATTTGTATTAGTAATAATCTTTATTGAATAATAATAATATTTATTGCAACAACTATAAGAAAAATGTAAACTAAATATAATAAAAAGAAAAATATAATGTTATTGCTCCAAAGGGCTATAGACTGTATGACTTTTTGTATACACAAAATAATTGGTTAACGAACAGTTTGGACTTCGAACAAATTGGACAGTAACATTATTCATAATTCGAACATGCACGGATTATAAGAACATTTTCGGATAATGAACATCTTACCAGCTTATTGAAGTTACTTAAATTTATAATCGGTTGATAAACAATTCAATTGATATAAAACATAATAATTGATAATTATGTTCGCAAACCGAATAATATAATTTAACAATGTAATAAAGAAAGTAAATGTATTGAAAAAGTAAGTAATTTCCTTGTAAAACTGAAGTGGCAATACTAAAACATTTGTAGCTGTGAAATGCAGACGTTTAAATAAAATGTTTCGTTCGATGCATGTGCATTGGCAAATTGTTGAATATTCATGCATGCAGGAACGCAATCCATTAAAGACCATGAATACACGTCTGGGCCTGACGATGATGACTTCGAAATGGAAACCTTTCGAATTCAAACTTTTCCGTTTATCGCTTTGAAACTTGGCAATGGAGCAGCACCGAGTTTCGAGCGGGGCAGGACATTGTTAATGGAATATAGATGACAACGGAGTCGATCGGAGTGTGTAAGTTGATGAATTTGCAATTTTAATCCGAGTGAACGGGAAAGTCCACCCTCTCCCATCCTGATCGGATCCTGTATCCCCATTTTCAATATCGAAAGCAGTTGCAATGATCATCCCCGTAATCCTAGCAGGATTATCTCCATTGTACACGTTAAACATGTAGAGAGTAATAGAAATAATACCAAAAAAAAGAACACATACGCACGCGTTGGGTCGGGAATACGTTGCATAAGTCGATTTCGGCTACGGCCATTATCGTTAACGGCGGGGGCGGTTTTTGCCACTTACACTAATGATCGTTTGGGTTTATAATCATCTCCCTTGTACGTGCGTTGTATTGTCCGTTTGTGTACACATTTTTTTATGCGTGTGTGCAACTCTGGATATTCTATTTTGCGGACAAAAGCTGGAGGGGAGGGAGACCTGAGCCATTTGGTCCGGTCGTTCGTGTCATATGTGCGGATTCTGGTTTGTATTACATTGTTTTGCGTATGTTCCGTATTAATTAATCACATCACATGATGTTTTAAGCTTTACACGAGTATCCAAAGGCTTTTCAATATTGTCGACCATTCATAATTCACCGACTGCCCTTCCACCTCCGCCGAAACACAACTTTTAATGTTCCGAAATGTATGCACTATTAACATTCGTTATTTACGTACAACCGCAGTGTCAGGACTAATCCAACTATTTTGCAGCAGTATTTTAATGACACAACAATAATAGGTAACAATACACGTATTACGAAAACAAGAAAAGCTCAGGTAACTAATTGAGATAAGATATCCATCTTTTCTAAAGTAGTATATGAAGGTATTCGTTATCCGAACATACACATCTTAAGTTCGCATACCAAACTGCATTTTATAAAATAACTCAATAAAATAACAATGACAATAACAAAAATAACTAAATTAAGATTTATTATACCAATCAGATATTAAAATCCAACCATGATTCTGTACTTCAGTTCAGATATAATTAATTAAACTATTTGCACACCGTGCATAAAACTGAATATGAAATCACATTAATGTATTTAAATTAAAATTTACACCGTCCTGGCAAACCAAATTATTGAAGCACAACAGTGCGGCAAAACTAATAGTAATTATTTATTAATTTTGACAACAATAACAAATAGATTCGTCCATAAAATATTCACTATATCAATAAATAATTAATTGTTTACCGATCATATTTTATTTACACTGCACACAATAAACAACTGCTTTATTATTAAAATTACTCAATTCTAATTAAAAGAACACATTTGTATATTACATTTTTTTTAAGTTATTTAAACGTTCATAACATTTCTTTATAGACACCCGTACCTCGCTTTTTACGGTATTTCGCTATAACGACCCTCTTCAATTAAGGAACGTTTTCGATTTACGGCCTAAAATGTTTCGCTATAACGGCAAAAAAACTCGATTATCTACATGTTCCCAATCTGCGCAAGCGCAGTATCTGATTCCTTATGCGGCTTTTCGCTTTGCGGCCAAGTGGAACATATCTAAGCCGTAAAGCGAGATATGGGTGTTTAACTTTACAAATTACTTTTTTGATGACATCAAACTTTAATCATTTTCATCGATTATTTTGAAAGATTTTAACAATATTTATACAAAGATTCATCAATATTGTTAACTTTGTTATTTGAACAAAATACTTAATACATAAAGTAATATTATAATATAAATGAATGTTTACTATTAAGTACGCCAAATATTTCACGTTCCATTACTTTTAAAACCCATTTTTTTACATAATAGTCTACATTCTTACTGTCAGTCTTTCACAATTTTCATCAAAACGAAGAAGATTAATATTCCTTCTACTTTTTTTATGTGGTTGCGGTATTTCGCATTATAAATTTCTTCTCTTCGTTTTTTTTTTGTACGGACCTAAAATTGAAATATAATTTGGAAAGTTCGTGACGGACTCGGCCCTCTTTCTCTACATCACGTTGATCTGCAATCATTAATATCATGTTAGCCTCTCTCTCTCTAACTTTCTCTCTACTCTATTTTCCCCTCTCTCTCTCTGTGTGTGTCTACTTTTCAAGCCAGAATTTTCAGGTCGGGGCGTTTCGTGTGCAGCAGATAACAATATTTTAAATGGGATAGGGCCGTCAATTTTTGGCAAAAGCAAAGCGTTGTCAATATATGATGAGGGTTCCGCCGCTTTTTGGACACATAATCGATGTGCTTGTTTACTGACCTTTATAAATCTACACAGGGCCGGCGGATTTTTTATGTTGTTTGGGTGGTTTCGGTGGAGCCGAAGAGGGAAATAGATTCGTTATTTATTCACTCCGTAAATTGGAAAAATAGAGCAGCAGGAGAAGCAAGTGAAAAAATAAATAAATATGTAACGCGACGTGGGAAAAGGGGCGGCGCAGAAAAAGTTGAACGGAATTGAAGCGCTGCACACGGTTCACACCTGGACATGTGTCATTCAAAGTATTGTTCATTTTTTTGCTATTTATGGATATATTTTTTGGTTTGCCTCTGCCTGTCTGTTTTTTTATTAGAAAACCGCTCTTTTATTAAAGAAGTTATATAATATTTGCATAAAGTTATCTAGTAATAAAAGTAAACAATTATTCAAACATAAATTACATTAAATTTTGTGGGAATATAAAAGAATTCATACTTTATACATAATATATAATAATTATGCATATAATTATACAAAAAGATAACTTTCAAACTAATACTTCAAGTATTTTTTTGAATAACTAGATAATAAGTTTATTCATTATAATTAATTTAAAATTCTTGATATTGTTTGATCTTTTATATCAAAATTAAATATTTTTACTTTAGAAACAAGTAAAATAAATGAAATGACTTCTACATTTTTCTCTTATTTATTGTTTTAAACATTTGTAAGAAATAATGTGGAATATAAAATAAATTAATTTACATTGCAGAAGTATTCTTTACCAAGTTTAATAAGTAATTTAATCTTGTATAAATTGAATATTTCATATTGATAAAAAAATATAAGCTGACTGCAAAGACTTTATATGCTGATAGAATGAATGAGGAGAAAAAAAGAAGGGACGTTTGAATTAATTTGGGGTTTGGGAGTGGTAACCCCCTGACATATGTGTGTGTATTTGGATTGGGATTAACGTCGGGTCTACACTGACTGCCGAAGATCCAATCTCGTGTTTTACTTCTGAGGTTTCATCCCTAACCCTATGTGTGTTTGTACTATTTTTATTTGCTCTCTATGAAAATGCGATGAATCCCCGATTTTTACATATCTCATCATAGATCAAAGTGGCAGCTGCATCTTTTTGTGTTGTGTATCATGTGCAGACGTGTGTCCGTGCGCGCGTGTTTGTGTTTACATGTGTGTGTGTGTGTGTGTGTGTGTGTATGATCCTGTGTGTTATGTAATAGGTTTGTCTATGGATTGATGTTCGTGTGTGTGTGTATGGACAGATCCGAAAACGTGAACCCAGCACGGGCAAGGGGTCTTTGTGTAATAACAGATAATAGATAGTATCATTTATTGTTTGGGCAAACAATGCGAAGATGACAATGAGGGCCATTGTGGCCTGTTTCACATGAAAATAATGCATTATTTGCTCCTTGCATTTCGCCTGGAAAATTTACATGCATCAGCGGACCGATTTTCGAGGGTCGCGGACCCGGGCCAATAGATTAATTGCCGTGCAGAGAAAACCCTAAACAGTGGCCCTTTGGAAACGATCCAATTATGATGTGTAGCATTCTCATATTCATCCGCTTGAAAGCTCCTGTTCCGATGCACGTGGATCGTTCCATTGTTTGTAACAGATACTGCTACTGCAGTCAGTATCCGATACACTTGATGTGTTTTCTGTAATTTCTGCATCTGCCACCTATTGAAGTCATTGTGGAAGCATGCTTAGTTTTCTGGTGAATCTGCGGACAATTGTTCTAACACGAACGGTGTATAAACAAAGCGCATCTCGTTTCATGCAGTCGTCTCTTCATCTTTGTCTTGCTCATGGGTCACAAGGCCACTTTCTAACTACAAGTGCAGAGAGTCTAGACGCAACCTCGAGACGCTTGAGCAAAAAAATAGAATTGTACTCATCGAGCAAAAAAATTACTCGCATTCCGAACGTAGTAAATTCCAGGAATTCTGTGAATGAATTACATAGTACAAGGTTACGCATTTATGAATGAATTGTCTGTAACGAGGATAAAACAGTAATTCTTAACAACTGCTTTCAATTTGTAAAATAATAACATTTATTGCAACAACTACAAATGACACATGTCACCTTTCGTCACATATTTCATATTATAAACAAAACTGTAATTTATAACATCAGATTTATATATTTTTGAAAAAATAACATCTTAATTTAATAAAAAAATGCATGACATTTTGAATGGATCCCAAAATGACAACTGTCACCTTGCGTGAAAATGTCAAACATTTTATAATATAAATAATTATGTATAATTACGAATGTATTTCATTATAAAATTGAATTAGAGATCATTTTTACTACGTGATCTAACATATTTGTAGTTCTGGTTATTCTGTGATTCAAATTCAAAGAGTATTCAACGCTTTAACGAAAGTTGACAGCTGTCATTTCTCGACTCAATAAAAATGTTACCCAATTTTAGGGTCATAAATGCTTAAACCTATAAATGCTATAACTTGTATAACTTCAAAAAAATATAATTACTTAAGTTCTCCTTATCAATATAACAAATTATCAGTGTTATATTTTTGTTTATTAAGTTTTTTAATTGTTTCATTAATAGTTTTTGATTTTTTGTATGATCTACTATTTTAAGTTGATTGCTATTGTCTTGAAAGAAGCTAATATTTTAATAATGAATCAAGTGACCTGTTGAATCAACTTTAAGATGTTCATTTTGTATTTTGTTTAACTCGTTTGTTTGAGAAAATTTGAAAATAGAAATGATGTGTTCGTTGCATAAGCAAATCTTGTATAATTTTCTTCTAGACGTCCATCAATCAGGATTCGTAAACAAATATTAATTAGGAAAGTTTCCGAGACTGGATTCAAGGATGGATGTGCGTCTCTCGAAGGGATTGGGACGAGGAACAACAACCGAGAGAAGAAAAAAATTGCGTATATATATATATATCGGAAGGGATGTTCGGAATTCCGGAAGGGAAGGGAATGCGCTTGAGTTATATGCCAGTTGTGGATGAGAAATAACTTGGCAAATGTATATTATATAGCAAAGTTAATATACTTCCAACCCTCGGGAACTTCTCAGGGGGGTGGTGGTGCTGCTGCTGTGTGTGTGTAGGCGAATATTCGTCGGTTCGCATGTTATGCAACCTTTATTAATTTATAGTTTAATATTTGGTGAACAGGTGAGGAATGTTTTGCATGCATGATATACGGCGAGGCGTCGGATTGTTGTTTCTTCGATGTGGAAGGAAGAGACAATGCGCTGCTTTCGGTAATTTATTTATTTAAGAAAATATCGGTGGCTGAAATTTATCGCAGTCCGATAGCAGAAAAGCCCCCCATTCCTTCCTGCACCCCCAAAACCCAGCGCACAACAACAACATTCGATGCCTGAAAGAAGGGGTGTTTCGAAGGATCGAGGGTGGCGGTGGTTCGGGTTGGCGGCGCGCTCGGGGGGACGGCATGAATTCGCGTTAATGTATTGCGAGAATATATCGTAACTTTATACGACTTTCTGTGTGAGCTAATATTATTTATTTACAAAACGGTGCTTTTACATTTTACGACGCCCCCACGACTATTATCCCTTATCGCTTTATTACAATATGTGCGAGAATTTCAACTTCTCTCTCCCCCTCTCTCTCTCACTCTTCTATTCTCTTCTCATCGACGAAGATACCAACTACCCTCAACCCCCTCAGGCTAGACGCAAGTCACCTACAGTTTATTTACCTTCGCTAACTCGACAGACTCATAAATTTCGTATTCTTCTCCAGCCAGACATCAACAGTTTACTGTTCGCAACACTTCCTCCCCCTTCGCACACACGATTTGACCGAACGCCGTTTTCTTCTTCGCTGCAGGAACCGTTTTCACAGCTAATAACAATTTCGTTTAAAACGGTTTACGGTACACGATACGTGCTGCATTCATTATTCAAGTTCACTATGATTCACACAAGATTTTGTTATTTTGCAATATTCATCTAATTCTACTATCAATATTATCTTTAAACATCTTGTATTTACAGCGAATTAGTTGTTTTTGGTAGAATAATACAATTTTCATCTAATTTTACTATCAAAATTATCTTTCAAAGTTTTCTATTTTCAGCAAATAAATTATATAATTAATACAAAACCATTAAGAAATGATAAAAACACCTTCGTATAATATGAATAATGAAGTAATAATATGTAAATTATAGTCAAAATGTCTAACTAATGAAAATAATCATACAGAAAGTGTACAAAAAAGATTTTTTTAATATGGGTAAGTCTTTATTCCTTAAAACATATAACTGAATTATTATACAGTAATTTGTATATAAACTATAACATATGTTAGTCAATAAGTTCCAATAAGTTAACGTAACTATAACTCTACTGATATTTTCTGTTCCTCGAAATTAATGTTTCTATACTTGTAGATAATGTAATAAACTGAATTAATATTACATATTCTGTAATTATTCCATTCTTAGCTTCATTCCGAACGAAATGCAATTATTTTACCAGCTTTTCATCTTCTTTCAAACATCATCGATTGGATTAATTATATTGCTGCTAATGAATGAGTATTGGACTTGAATTATTTAAGGTCCAATTTGTCGGAAAACATAATATGGAAGCAGGTCAACGGGACTATTCGGGCCTTGCAAATCTGCAGTGTGCATTAAAGGTAGCCGGGATAGGGAATTTTCATTTTCCAAGATTACACTGCTCGGATATTGCACCTGCGGGAAAACCTCCCACCTGCCGCCCCACCACCTGAACCGCCCCCGCAGC
>JAFMTC010000064.1:633951-645665 GCA_018845635.1 Nicrophorus orbicollis | reverse complement strand
GGATGAAATATTGCTAATTGTAATCTTTGTTTGCACCGGCCGGGACGAAATGGCTTTGTACCCAACTTAGGATCGTTTAAATGATGCTCCCTCATTAAATTCCCAGCCGCATTCCGATACGTTATTGCCAGGATTAAGCATGTAATTTATATGATTAGTTGCTTACCGCTGATCCAGTAAAATGGATTTGGTTAGATACTTGTGAAGTTTCACTAATTAATTTTATGCTATGTTGCATCTACACCACATACATGATAGATTTCTATTGTCTGATTCAGTTTATATATCAAACATAACTCAAACATTATCTAAAAGAGGTATTACCAAATTTTAACAAAAATTCTTCTGTTACTAGTTTCATTTTAGTAATCCTGAAAGATAATCATGTATCATGAGACGCATCTTTATGAAAATAAGTGAAAATTAGTGATATATTTAAGACTTCCTTAAAACTCAGAGCAAGTAAAAATAGAACAGTCAAAAGAAGAACAACAAAGAAACGGAACAGGTTTCAGAAAGACCTGTAGTCAATAATTATAATATAAATATATATGATCTACAACATATAAATCGCTTGTTTTGTCACTATTCTGTATTTTACTTGTTCTTAGTTTTCTAGTCAACGTTATATAAATATATGTCAGTTTTGCAAACATCTACCATTATTTGTGTAATTCGTGGTTATTCGTACTTCTGAAAAACAATTATAGTTTATATTACAAATAGTGTATTTGCAACTTAATAATAATTAAACAAATTATATTTGGTCCATAGGCGACTCATAGCCGTATTTCTGAACATGGTAGTAATTTTTCATTTGTATTTCTTCATTTTATTGTATTAAATTTACATTAACTATATAAGATTCTAATGTTCTTAATGTATCTTCTATTGCTAATCAATTTTAGTAGATATACTTAACGTCACAATGACGTTAATCAATGTCATTCTGACATATAAATAATGACATCACACGTCACTATTAATTATCACGTTAACCTTAAATTACGCTTTTCATGAACGTTAAATTCTCAATTACATTCCAATTGCAAAGATGGACCAAGTAATTAATTGCCTTTCAGTTTGTCCTCATGAAGAATAGTTATTTTTTGTTGCAATCAGTATAACAAAATCATTATTCTACAATCCATTTGTTGAATTTATTATATTTACTGGTAAATTTACAAATTAATAAAATATTAACAAAATGTTATTAATTTGAAAGTATTATTTGTAATGATAATTAAACGAAAATAAATGAAATGCGTACAGTGTAACTAAACTATAGACACGTACGAATTGAAATAATCAAATATTATGATGTTATTATCACATTTATAATTATTTGCATATTCCAATGCGCATTACATCCATTTTCGCATTTTCACTACACACAATTGCTTTTTAAAGGTAAAACTATTATTTACATAATTACATGTTGCAAGTTAAATAAAAAATGTATATAAAACACAATCAGTTTTGTTCACTTTATATAAGTCTTGTTGCATTCATTATTAATAGGAGGAATTGAATCCTCGAATAATAAACAAATATATTTATAAACTTATATATTTGCTCCAAATGGGTTATAGACCATAGGGCTTTCTACTCTTAAATCCTCGATTAATCCGGTTTCAAATAGTGCTAAGATTTATATGTTTATAAAAACATAAAAAATACATTGCAAACGGCTACTCACCATTGGATTTTCCACGCCATTGCATGCATTTATGTAATATAATCGAAGGTCTATAAATTTAAGTTGATATAATTTATTCCAAAGATTCAATTGACCATTATTCATTGGTTATTTTGAACCATTATGTAAAATATGGTAATAATTTAAATGCGAATAATTCATGGGTCCTAATAAAAGATGTTCAGAATGTAAACATTTTGATATTATTTTGGTCACAGATGTCTGAAGTGAAGTTATATATTTTCGACGTTGCACAAAGAGCATTCTTAACAGAGCTATTAATCAACGGTCCTCGAAAAGTTCGCCCGAGGATTATATAAGCTTTTAATGTGAAAGATAAATATTTTTCAATATCATTGTGCGGTGTCCTACGGTCCTACGTTTCCATGAATGGAAGAACCATTTCGTTTCTCATGGGAATTGAGACGTCCTCGTGAATGAGGGAAAGATTTCTGGAGGTGGCCAAAAAGGGGGAGGCAAACATTGTTGAAAAGTCAAAATACGGATGAATGACGGCAACTATTACGATCGAATTTCGAGCGATCGTTGAAATCCTGAATGGGCCATCTGGCATCGCTTAATGAAAGCATCTCCACTTCCTTTTCCCGTTTTCCAGCGAAAAAAATAAATAAAATAGGTCGTACGTCTGTTCCTCGTGTGGGTCCACGCCCGGAGTCCTCGAAGCTTGATCACAATGCTTGAGCCACCTTAAATTATGCCATAAGTGGTCTAGGGGCCGGACCATGGCCATATTTCACGCTTATTGTAGTGTAAAGTTAAACAGTTTATGGGGAATCCCCGTGGTTCCATTCAGAGTGTTCTCCACCGAGGAAACCCAACGCCAAATACGCTCTTTTCACGCACCCGGAGCGCAAATAAAAGCGAATGTTACGTAACAAGGAAAGAAAGAACGAACAAAAAAAAATAGATGGAAAATAAGAGAAAGGAGAAAGAAATGTAGTAGCCCCGATCACGAAGTAATTAATAATGCGCAACGGCAACGAAATGGAAAATGAAATAAATAACTTTGCGTACAACGAAACAAAACGAACGCAAAAAGAATGAAAGGGATAATAAATTAAAATTCCCTTTTCGCGAAATACTCGAGTTTCTTTTTCCTCTGATTTCTTATTTCTATCTCTCTCTTCTCCTTTCTTTTGCAAAACGTGCGTTTCTTTTCTTCTCTTTTTTTTTCAATTCTTCCGTCGGAGGCCTTTTTTATTGTTCTTCCTCGCCTCCGGCTGAAAGGAAAAGTTTTGCATGAAAGCCACTTATTTCCGAATGTGTGCAGATTTGTCTCTGTATCGCGAAATTGATGCGCCCCAAGTTTCCACTCCCCGAGAACTGATTAAGTTCTTAAGTAATGTGATCTGTCGAACAGAACGTTGCCAAGAATTCGTTCGTCAAGGGAAATAAATGTATCTACTCTACGATTACATATACAAAATAGAAACTTTACAATAATTTATATTATTTTCTACAGTACAAATCAAGTTTAAGTCACTTTTTATCCTTAGAAAATACTAAATATAGGAGAAAAGACTATTGCAAAAGCCCTTTGTATGAAGAACACAATACAATGTTTATTATCACTACATATAGTTATTTGAAATATTTAGGTTATTAAAACTTGTGACTGTATTAATTTTCTTCAAGTAAATGCTAACATTTTCATTTAAAATATGTTTAAATTGAAAAGTGAATAAATTTTATTATTTAGAAAACGTATTAAAAATTGATAAATTAAGATACAATATTAATTAACTAACAACAATTACGACAAATCAATAATTTAAACTGTTAATTCTGCATTTATATGATATGAAATTACACGAAATTAAGTAATAAAAATGTAGTTTCTTTTTAGATGTAATAAAATAAATAATCAATAACGTTAATACTTGAAAACTTTTCATAAACTGACAAGAAAAAAGTGTGTGTTCAAAAGTTAGTAAAAGTTCGTGAAGGTGAACATCAGCAATAATAACAATTTAATTAAAAACAAACACACAATAAGCTCGTCAGTGAAGCTTCGAGCATCATTAAGATGAATCAGGAAGAAACTTTCTTTAGACTACATATTTTCAGTTTTTTTTTCCTTTGCTTTTGGCTTGTTATAATTCATGAAAAACGAAAAAGTTTCCTTCTTCTTCGTCCCAGTAGTGAAATTCTTGAGCTACTTAAAACTCACTTTTCGAATATACTTAAATATTCTTTACAAATCGTCTTTGTGACACTTTTAAAAAATATGTACAAAAGAAAATTATGTATTTCGTAAATCATAAAAAAAACTTGTAACTAATGAAATCTAAAAGTAAAAAATATATTTGATTAATCAATGAAAATTCAATTAGAATTGTTTATATTATGCACACAACTTACTTCAATTAAATATAATCAAAATTATATAATATGATAAATTATGTTAAATAAATTAGAATATAAATTTATATTTGCTTAATTTAAAGATTGAAAACCATATTTGATTTTTATTATAATTATATGATTAATTTCAAATTGAATATCGAGTAAATTCTTATTTTCTGATAATTGCGTTTTGAATCATTAATTTGTATAAAATTACATACTTTATTAATAAAACTCGTTTTGTTCCAATTATAATTATACATAATTTATAAATGATGCGTTAAAATTCTGTAATAATTAGAGTTCAAAATTAATTTATTTTCAATTAGCTATATTCATCGTATGAAAATATCCATTGATTAATTAATTTTTTCAATTTGATACAAATAAAATATTAATTAGCTCGAGAAATCGAAATAATTACTTTTGGTGTTTGTTCACAAAATTAAAGGAAAATTAGGAAAGTTTTCAATATATTAAAATATAATTAATAAAATTTGTAAGTTATTTATGAAATCAATAAAATAATGTTGTTTTTAATTGAGAAAAATACAAATATTGTTGATTTATAATGTATTAAGAAAATTTGAAATATTTATTATATGAAATTTTCGTATTTTAAGTTACAACAAAAGCAAATTAATAAACTTTCAAGAGGATTTATTATGTACAGTTTGTTATGAGAATAGTAAGAAATATAACAATTATAGTATAGAATTGGAAATATTCTTTATATATGAAAAGGCTCGAAATTTTTCTGCAAGTCACAACAAAACTAAATAGAGTTTTAAAGGGAAATCATTATCGACCATTAGTGCACGTCGATGAAGTTAGTAGAGAAGAAGAAAAAATGGCTCATTCTTTGTTGGATCGTGAAACGTATATATTTATATTTTCCTTTCTTTCGGGCTTCTTTTCAGATCACATTATGCCTTTCTTTTCTGCAGACGTTTGGGGACAGTTGGGCAACGGTGAAAGGAAACAGAATTTGAATGGCGTCGCAGGGGGTCCCCGTACTCCTGCTTCTCTTCTTCATCCATTTTTGTGGGCCCACCCAAAAAGTGTAGGAAGTGATATAAAGCGGTGACATTTTTGCACCAAAAGATGGATCGTGGACCGTTCGGATGACTTAACTCCGCTTAAATACACACAATTATCTCCATTCACATCCTGCCAACTTCCAGCCGTGAAAAAGGACGCAATTGATGGAGCTGTCTCCGAGTCAAAACAGTTCAATATACTGTGATAATTCTTATAGTGCTCATATCTATTTAAAACCGGATTAATCGAGGAATTGTATATAAAGAAAAATTAACCGGTCAATCAAAATCTAGATCAGACAACATAAAATTAATTTAAAGTACTATTTTTTCGGAATTAACATGCAATTTATTTTGATATTTTAAAATAGTATTGTATTGAATCAGTACTAATCGAAGCCGAACTTTTATTGTACATACGTGTTTAAGGCATACGAAGAAAGTAGTGCAAAGATACTAGTGAGAAATAAGAGACAAAACAGTTCAATTTACAACGTATATTTGTAACCGGACTGTATAAATCCGCACTATTAGAGGAATACACAGAAAATTAAAACTGAAAAACTAGTGTACTATTTATTCCATTTAATTTGGAAACTTTTAAACTGATTTAATTGGAATCCGTACTAAATGAAACCGTAATATGCAATAGTCCGGTTTCGTATATAAATGAATGTAGTATTATTGACCCTGCTGAAGTTTCGAATCAAAACAGTTTTATTTACTGAAACACTTTCTCTAATGCAATTCCTTGTATAATTCTAATGGGCTTTGCGAAACCGGACTAATCGAGGATTTAAATAGATAGTAATATAAACAGCAAAAAGAGACTAAAATTTACAACGTATATTTATAGTTTACAATCATAATTCCACCGGACTGTTTGAAACCGCACTATTAGAGGAATGAAATACATAGAAAATTAAAACTAAAAAAGTAGTGTACTATTTGTCGCATTTCATTTTGTTCGCTTAAAATGCTTTTTATTTGGAAACATTTGAACTGATTTAATTGGAATCCGTACTAAACGAAACCGCAATATTAGTACTGCAATAGTGCGATTTCGTATATAAAGGAAAGTAGTATTATTGACCCTGCTTAAGTTTGGAATCAAAACAGTTTTATTTACTGAAACACTTTCTCTAATGCAATTCCTTGTATAATTCTACTGGGCTTTGCGAAACCGGACTAATCGAGGATTTAAATAGATAGTAATATAATCCGCAAAAAGAGATTATACTGTAGTGCATATTCCATTAAGTTACTAAACAAATAAAGTATATTTTTCTCTCATTTTTCCATGAAAATTTAAGGATTTCCGTGTCCAGTTTTATGAAAAATTTGAGAACCGCTGCTGTACAGAATCTGGACTAATCGAAGTCACACTATTTCTGTACATTCGTATTCAAAGCAGACGGGAAGCAGTGCAACGATGCAAACGAGACTTCTCATTTAATTAGGGATATGTTAACATATTTTCACACTAATTAAAGTGTCGTGACAACTAAACTTATGTATGGACAATGTGCAGACGGCACGCGACAAGAATTGCAAGCTCGTTGGAAAACAGCAACTGCAACAACAACAACAAAAAAGAGAGGACATTGCAGAGCGACAAAAAGTGGACAATTATACGTAACTTTTTTATTTCCCCACTTCATTAATTAATCTAATAACGCGTAATTTCGCGGGACTGGCTGAATTTCCCGTTGTTACGGCATTATCACATCAACTTTTACTCTCTCTAATATGATTAAAACACATTATCCTTTGGGATGACTACCGTTTCATCTCACTAGATGACGCTAGTTACAATTACATAACTGTTTTATTAAGTTTACAGTTACAAGTCTTTTTGCTATTATATTTTGTGTTATTTTTTCATAATAAATTATTTGCAAAATTGCTGTAAATTCTAATGTTTCTAAGATTTAGTATACAGTAATTAATTGCAATTGAGAAGTATTTTACAACTCGTTGAAATTTGATTTTAATTATCATATAAATGAAACTAAGCAAACATTTTCATCTATTTTAAGAGGAAAATATATACAAAATTATCTATTAAATAAATAAAATTCTTAAATTAGACATTAAAGTACAGTATTTAGTAATTTAGTAAGTATTAAATACATAAAGCTAAATATTATAACAAAAAATCTAATTTTATTTGCTGAAAAGGGACTTTAGGTCTTTCTGTTCTAATTCTAATGACGAAATAAAAAGTAACTATTAAAAAAAATAGATGAAATATCTGTATTAATTTTCTATGAAGTAATGATGTGATTATACTTAATGACTATTGGCCAGAATAAATTTGAGATTAAATTAGACTAATTATTCCCAAACTACCAATCTATTCGTAGATGAGAGGAGTGAACACCATGAAAGGAATGAAAATAAAAAAAGTAAAGTGAAATTGTCCGTGGATCAATTTTAATTATTTCGAGTGCATTCGTAAATTAATGAATATTATGTTTCGGGGCTCCGGGAATGATGAATGGCCGATGAGCATCTACCTACCTTCCATATTCAGAGGACGGCAACAAAATTGTATTTATTAATGTAGATTTATTGTAATGCAAAGGCGGCGGTGAATTGATGATGATGTGTATATATGTGGATGGGCCGACGTGCGTTGGGCCAAGAAGATGCGGTTCGAGCACTGGAAATGGAGTTTTAATAACTCCGAATAACCGTGGTCCTCTCGAATAAATCATATTCAACTGTACTCCTCTCACTTCCGTGTTACGTTCAGCTAATTAGTTTTCGGTCGCCTTAATGGCCTACGACGGATCCCGCTGAAACTAAATACTAAATTAAATTCGAGCCAGCCTCGGACCTGCTGGAGGACCCCTTTCGAGAACCCCCTTCCCATCCGCAACTTTAAATTTATTGTGGACCCTATTTGCTTGAAAGGTTTTGTTCGAGGTCTATGAGGTCCTTTCAGTATTATGGATGTCATTGAAGTATTAATACTTGTTAATTAAATGGATCGACTGCGACCTAATACATAGTATCTATAACCTTAGACCTAGCTGACCCACAACTTTGAAGTATATAATAGGGTCAACTGATTAGCAATACTTGTTAATTGAATAGATTATCTAAATTACAAAATCTTTGTACTTAGTTCAAATACTCAGTTTTCACCTCGTCAAGGACTAGGATTAAGGGTTTCTAATCATTAAAATAGGATAATCAGTATTTGTAATTAGATTTCCTTGGAGATCTACACTATCCTCTTCACAATGTAAATATCATTGATACCTATAACTTTAATTTATATACCTCGTTTTTCATTTAAAGATTTAGTCTTATAGACTATAGATCTTTGTAAATAGATTTACAAATGAATCCAACAACATCCAGTAATTATTATAAATGTTAGGTAATATAGTGGTACCTCGATATACGAGTGCCCTAATATTCGAGTGTTTTGAGAGCGATATTTTGCTTTGAGATAAGAGCAACATTTGAGATACGAGGAATTGGTGTTGCACACAACACCAACAGTTTCTCCCACCTCAGACTAATTGTTTTGAGATACGAGCTATTTGACATACGAGCAAGGTTACGGAACGAATTAAACTCGTTTCTCGAGGTACCACAGTATATACTAAATAAAATTATTCATATCTCATACTTTTTATATTATATATACTTAATTAGACTGAGTCTGAAAACTAGTTTAAAAATCCCACAATCATTTTCTTGTAAATTTGGAAGAATTTAGTTTTCTAAGATGACTAAAAAGTACATTAAATTTATTACAACTTTGTTCTTCATCTCACTAGATGACGCCACTTTCAGTAAAACCGGTATATTATTATGTAACATATATATTAGACCTTTGTTTCAAAATACAAACAATTTCATAAAAAATAAAACTATTAGCTATGTTTTAGAGGCCACTTTAGATATAAACATATTAACTTTATACACATATATTTCAATACAAAATACAACAACAAATATGACTTCTGTTTTCATTAATAAGAAAAGTAAATTCACAAACGATAAATCATAATTATTCATTAGTTTTCTTAATACCTTTAAATATTTACATTTTAATCCAATATTAATACTATCTTGTTTAGAATATTGTTGAATAATTTTTCCTTTATATCATGTCAAAAAGACCTTTGATTCATAGCTAATTATAATAATTACGTTTTCTTTTGAATTTCTTCATTTTATTGTATTTTTTTTGTAGTACTTGTTGCAATAAAGTGTGTTATTATCATTGTTATGAAAACTGAAAATTATATAGAAAAAACAAAAATTTAGAATTGAAAACTAATAGTATTAGGATTAATGGGGCTTTGATTCACTACAATCTAGATTGAAAATGTCGAAAACAATTTATATTTTTTAACATAAATCAACACTTTATACCTTCTTTTCAATAATTATAACGTATGAAATTGTTGTTTCTTATAATTATATAATTTGTGTTTATATTTCTCCATAGTAGAGGTAAATAAACATCCATGCAAGTTCTATTGTTTAACTATCACTAGCTGTCAAAATTGTTGACGTACGCCACCCGAGGTTCCCCTAAAGTGCGTATAATGTTGTTAGTTTATTTATGAATGGAAGAGAGGCGAAATATTTATATATACACACATATTGTTATATACATATTCGTTTGAATGTCAAGGGTGGAAAAAGGGATGTACGATAATAATGAATACGCGCTGTTTCTCTTCCTGCCGTGGCGCGTAATAATAAACTGGTGTGGTCTGGGGGACCACCCACCGGCCTCACTTGAAAATATCACAATAGAATATTGCCAAACATCGGGACGTAATCTACCCTTCTGCGACTGGAAGGATACCATTGTTCGGGGGATCCTTCTCTATATTTCTTCTCTCTCGTTTTTTGGGGTGGCTACAATTTACAGATGTTTTTTTAACGGCAACCGCGCCCGGCAGATGAATTGGAAACCAGAACTCGGAATGCATTTGTAAAGAACGAAAGTCTATTGGACAGGCAAATTAATCATGAATAACAAAAAATGCATCAAAATTAATTGCGTCCTCAAATGGCGGAAAAGTATTAGGAAATGCATTCACAAAATGATTTATTAATTCTTTTTTTTACTATTCTAGATTCTAACAATGTCTTTGTTATTCATTTACTCTTTTTTATGAAGTTATAATCTCTCTAATTATATCCCATCTGTTAAAATTACATAATGCAAAATATATTGTATTTCATTTCCGTATTATATTATATTATATTAATAACGTCACTTTTTCTTAAATTTCTAAAAAATGTATTATAAAATATGTAAAATCAAAAGTTGTGGGAAATTCATGAATGTAATAATACAAATGATACATTTTCTTAAAATGTAATTGTTTAATAATTTATAGTTAATTTATTAAAGTAACTAATTATGAGTAAATTAAATAATTAATTAAATAATGAAAATACGAAACTGTAAATAAAAACTGTAAATTATAATCAAAAACTAAAAGATTATAATATTAATAAATTAATTGAAGGAATATGAATTACATAACTGTCTGATAAAACTAATTACCTAATTTTAACTGAAACGTTACGTTTTGTAACAAATTTACAGTTGCTTATATTGTTTGATTATTTTCTATCAATATTTCCCATTTAAAACAAACTATAAATTATATAAATGTCTGCTTAATACATCTTAATTTACATCTTAATTTTTAACATTTGTATAAAGATTTACTTGATACTCAATTTTTAACTAAAGTCAAGGATTATTAACATTAACATTTGTTGTTAGATTGTATTTGAAATATTCTGTTTAAGAACCGAGTTTCTTAGTAGATTTCTCAGGAGTTCAATAACTTCAAGTTAATTTTATTGTATAAATGTTAAAGTTCCATCAATGTTTTCCATGTAAACCATGAAAATTAATATTATCTGAAAAATATATAGATTACTCTCTTTGAAGAAAATACTTTAAACTAACTGAAATGTCTACAAGAAAAATATAAATTATTATTAAATATATTGTATTAATGGCTACATTTACTACAAAAAATAAATAACTTTAATACAATAAAATTAGAAATACATAGGTCTTTCTACACTTTTATTTACAATTTCTATAAACAACATTTATTATTTCATATTCTCGGTACTGGCTCAGAGACTGGCGTATTAATCAAAACGAAATCTACCCATGTCACCTTTACTATGAGAAAGAAAACATGTCCACCAGTAACTTTAAACAACAAAGTACTACCACAAGAGGAACACGTAAAATATCTTGAAATGCATTTGGATAAACGACTCAACTGAAAGAAACATATATGGACTAAAAGAAAGCAATAAGGCATACAATTCAGCAAACTGTATTTGAAAGAAAATCAGTGCTATCGCTAGATAACAAATCACTAATTTATAAGTCCATCCTCAAACCAGTTTGAACATATGGAATACAGTTGTGGGAGCAACTCCAACATCGAAATACTACAACGATTCCAATCGAAAACTTTGCGAACAATTACCTGTTATGTCCCCAACAGTGTTTTACATAGTGATCTACAAATCAAAACAGTGAAAAGTGAAATTACAAACTATAGTGAAAGGTATCAAGAAAGACTCCAATC
>JAFMTC010000064.1:543296-633899 GCA_018845635.1 Nicrophorus orbicollis | reverse complement strand
AATTTTTATAGATGGATACTGTTGAGTTTCCCATCTACATGACAATTGTACAATTTGCTTAATGTCCTATTTGTGAATAAAATAAATGATATACAAAAAAAAAATATATTCTCAGTACAAATGGCTGCAGTTTTTTTGTCTTTTTAAGCAGTTTCATTTACATTGTTAATAATTAGATTTACGAATTTCTTTTGAATTTAATTTGAGAATGTATATTATTGATATTTGAGAAGTACTGAGTTAAACTATTACTTTTTCATGGCTTTTAGATAGTCAAATCAAACATATGTTTGGAATATTTATTTAAATTTTCCATTTTCAATAAAAGCCATGAAGTGGTCCATGCATGCACACGGATGATGATATTTCCACGCTCAGCCAGCTCTCTCTCTCTCATACTCTCTGTACTCATACTATACCAACTCTTTCCACCTCTTCCACTCGACACGAATGCAATGGATATATATATATATATATGAATTCAAACGGTTTCGGGGTTTGAATTAATTTGAATATTAACATCATTGATGTTTGTTTTGGCTCCACAAAATATTAATGCGTTAAAACATTATTAGCATCACAATGATACGCTGCGTGGCAGCAAGGTTTTGAAGCCTTTGAACAACAATCAACAACAGCTGTATCAGTTACACACTGCAGCAGGTGTAATAAAACACATCCACCCACCCATGCACATCACTGTACATGTACGTGCAAGAGTATATTGCTATATGCTGCTATCACGTCGCCTCTATTATTGTTCTACACTTCTCGGTCTCCCCTTTTATGAATACATTACGAGTACACGTACTTCGAATACGCCAACGCATATTTCTTCCGAATCCATCATCATCATCATCACCAACAACAACATCAATTGTTGCTGTTATTATTATTATTATTATCATTTCCAATTCCGCCCAGCCCCGACGGCTTCGCAACCTCTTTCCTCTATTTATTTTATTTCTCCACCCGAATTCTCCGGGAATTATGGCTTTCGCTGCCTGCAGCCTCTGCTCCTGACGTAACTAATGATGCGGCTCACGTCCAATCCGGACCTCAAGCTCTTCACCAACAAAGAAAGATGGCAAATCGATCACCAAATAAACACCGCACACACACACAGCAGGCAAAAACATTAATAAATACAATCAACATTTATTTAAAGACAGCAAAACCTCTATTTTTATTTACTTTTCATTTAATCAATCTCTATTTCTATAAAACAATCAACTTATTAAGTATAATCCACTATAACTAGATTTTAATTAGAATTATATGAATTTGATACGTTCATTTGAGAGGAGGAAGAAAGACAAAAAGATACTATTTCCTTTTAATTTAGTTTCTGTTTAGTTTTTCTGTTTAGTATTACCTACATTATATAGTTATTGTATAAAGTAGTGAAAGCTTCACTTAAATCTATTTATAAATTAATATATTTATTATTAAAAAAAATGTTTAATTTATATACACAAAGTTTATATACATTATTAAGATTCAAATTTAATCAGTCTTATTCAAATCAAAAGTCTTATATAATATTAAAAATGCGATAAATCATATACGATTATGAAGATTGTCGATATTACGAGTGGCGCGTATTGATTTACGATGTATTTGCTCGACAAATACCATAATTAAAAGTCCATTATTCAGCACTCGAATTGTCTCTAATTATGATCAATTGCGTTTTTATATACTTTGCAGCCCTATACACATTCATTCACCTACATATCGACACGAAAGGCGCTCAACTCTAAATATATTCCCTCTAGTAATTAAAAGGCTATTATTTAAGAATGTACAATGAAGGGTGGACGCATGTGAGTAATTCTGATTTTCCGATAAGGAACGAACAAAAAATGGACGTATTCTTTGTTGAAGCTTTGATGTGTTTGCGTTGGCTGAGAGGGTTGGAAACTCAGTTCCTTCTATAATATTTTTTGTACTTTCCATCCTTTACCTTTTTTGATGCCCTTCTCGTCCGATTTCCAACACGGATCTAATTAATGGCTCGTGGCCGGTCTGCGACTGAGACTAATTATGTACTAATGGCCGTGTTTCCCACTAATTACACACAGAAATATTCATCATTATGACGCGATGTGATCACGTAATAAATTGAACGAAAATGAAGAATGGAAAAAAGGAGCAAGAAAAAGTTAAGTTATGTTCTTTCGAGTTTGAGAAAAAAATACCACACGTTTTGTTAAAACATATGTTAAAAGTACATTAAGTTAATTAGTTTATTGCATTTCTGATTTACATGAATACAAATTTCTATATTAATTTTAATTGGTTACTCTTTCAAGTGTTTTATGATCATTTCTTTTAATTCCATTGATGTTTAATGTAATATGTTTAAATAATTGTTACATAAATTCATTAATTATAAAATCATTAGGTGCTGAAATGAAATACACAAAAATGTGAATTAAAATAGAAAATAATAGAAACTAAGTGGATGGTTTATGGTTTTATGAAAAAATTAAACGTATGTTTTGAGTAACGGAGCTTTCATTCCATTTTGTTGATTTAATTTCGATGTAAACAAACAGAAACAAAACGAACAACAAAATATGCAAAAACAAACAACAGCAACTACAAAAAAAACCTGTCGGTTGTTGTAAAATTATTCGATGATGTGTATATGAATCATTGTTATAGTAAACGGCGAGCGAGAATTCACGTAAAAATCTAGCATGGGCAAACGGTACAAAGCGGTACAAAAATAGAACGAAACCGGAGGGCTTAAAATAAATAAATGAATGGGACGGACCGCTGTGTTTGATGCAATTCGCATCGATCGGAATTTGATGGGCGGTTGAGAACAAAAGTGCGATATGCTGGGTGGATTTGCAATGTTGTCGTTGTTGTTTTTTTTCCCCTGTTGTTTTCTATTTAAAAAGGGAACGGGGAAACGAATCGATGAATCAGTTTGTGTGCACGATAATGTATAATTTAGTCCTCGAGTATAACCGCACCCGGCGCATCCACCGAAACACAGGCCAGATCCAGATCGTGCCACGATGATGCCCCGCGATTGCCGTCCATAATTTATTATTCGTTCAAGGAGGGATGCTTTCAGGAAGTTTGAGTAATCGCAAGGATAATCGTTCATTCTGGAGTGGAGATGAGCGAATATTATAGACATCCGGACTGTTTTCTCGCAAGTCTGTGAGCCGTACTTCTCGACTTGCCGGAAGGTAAATGAAATACAACCAATTACTGTAATTGCTTCAATGTTTCAAACTTCAACTCGAAGTTAAAATTAAAAAGGTGGTCTTGACAAATGGTTTGAAAATTAGTATTTTCTTTTAAATTCACACGGCATCCAGAAAATTGATTTATTCAATACTGATGTAAAAGTGAATAGTCTCAAGTTGAACTATAATTTGCTTGTTTTTCATCACATAAAGTTAGCATAAACCGATTTTAAGTTATGTTAGATTATGTAATTAGTTAGTTTCGATTCCGATCGAAATTACATAATCCCGACATTCGAAATCCTAAAATCAATAATCCCGACAATTTTCGAAATCCAGAAAGTATTATTACATAAATCAAAGTACGTTAATTACTTATTTGTGTGTAAATAATAGATTTTACTTTACAGTTATTTCAAGAAATAAATAATATTTATAATGCTGCATAGTTTGAAATGAAATATAGAGAGACAGAGAGAGAGAAAAATTGGTTTCCAGACAATAAATGAACAGCGCAGTATATAATATTGCACTCTCGAGCAGGCAAATTCGCAATTACTTCCATATTTCCTAAGTGGAGTTTTTGTGCTCTCTTTTTGTAGTTGTTGTTGTTTTGTTGGCGATGTTGTGATGCAACGGAATATGTGGGCATTCCGCGTTTCCCGGAAATTTGCAATAAAATCAATGTAGGAAATATTAAATTCCTCTGTTGCCGGGGCAATTCGGGCGCCAATATTGACTTCTGCTCCTTCGCGTTTTCAATAAAACAAAAGAAAGAAGAAGAGAGAGAGAGAAAAAAAGCACACACGTACGTGAAATCTACATATATAATAAAATGAAATCAATAACAACGTGATTGAATAACAGCACCATTTCAATACTCATTATTTTTATATTGATTTCTTCATTATTATATCACGAAGAGTATGGTTGATAGAGTTATAATTACAGAAACAAATTTTAGAAAAAATTAAAAATAGTTGTGTCAGTTGTCATTTGGATTCACTGTTAAACATCAGGAAATGATTGACATTTAGACGCAATTAATTGTTCAACTTGAAGTAAAGTTGAAGTAATGTTTCTTTAAGCAGCATTGTCTAAACATTATTGCTTACATCTCTAAAAGTTTACTTAACAAACTCATTATTAAGAAATCAACTGTAATCAAATATATTCGTTGTTCATAATTTGAGCAGTTGTATAGTTGTACTGTTTGTCATTTCAAAATAATTCATTGTCAAACTTGAAGATATTTCTAATATATTTTCAAAGAAAAAAAAAGCAGTATCTTTATATTTTGCTTTATATCTGAAAAAATATACACGAAGCTAAATATTCAATCTTTGAAATGTGTGTACTGGTACATGCCATTTATCATTTAGACTTATTTTAAAACAAATTACATAAACTTTCCAAAGTATTGTTTTTTTTTAAATTAATTTCGCTAATATTTCACACACAATATTGAACTGACATTCTTAGATTTCACAAAAAAGATACTTGTGTCTGTGTATATTAATGAAATACAAAGTGTTCGTAATTAATGAGCATTTTTGGTGGCAATAAATAACAGAAGACAGAGTGCAAGATTATTGCCGATTACGGAATTGAGACAATCCTGGTATTTGTGAGGTGGGGAATGCCAGACCCCAGCCTTGTTATATGTTATACCAGTAGCAAACACACCTGTGCTCTCCAGAATCCTACGCTCAATACATTCCTAGAACGTTTGGCCGAATACTAGTTTGGTGCAAATAAGTCATAAGTCAGTTTAGAATCTCTTAATGTATGGAAATTTCATTTAAAGCTGCATCAATACTATCACAGTTATATCACGTGTAGCAACAATTATGTACAGTTGACATAAAAGTATTAAATAGAAGTAGTCAGTATCGTAAGAAATCTTGACAATGACATTTATGAGGCATTTCAACAACTAATTATTTATTTATTTCACAATTTTATTATTTATTTGTGAGCCATTTAGAAACCATAGTCTTTAAACTATCGTTTATTAACAAAATTATTTGTATTTTTCTATTTATTCTAGTTCAATGTTGATTTTTTCTGAAATATTAGTATTTATTACTTAATAACGTTATTTGTCTTGATTTTTCTAATAATTATGTATATAAAATTGATACAAAATGAAATACAAGTTAAATTATCAACTAGAATACATAGAAAACATTTAATGAAAGAAAATTGTTCCATCGGGAATGGAATCATCAGTTGAGATATAGAAATAATAGTTGGTTGAAGGGATTTATGATCGGATTTATCTGTCGGGCAGTAAAACAGAAAATCGAATGCGTTTATCGGGAAGCAAACCGTAAAAACCAGCTGATAAAGTTAATTGCAATTAAGTGAAGCATTAAGAAGCGAATGGGGGGAGGGAAGAACACGGGCGTTTCTTCGAAACCCTAAAAACGATGCACACGATGCGTCCTCCTCTTTCGACGCTTCGGCAATCAGCAGTCTCACGAAACTGAAACCAAATCAAAGCTAATAAAGATTGTGCACTTATTCGAACTCGTTTCTGGTTTTATCCCACACGAAATTGGGAAGTGGGAAAGATTTTACTTTTTACGATTATCGACAATGATGTCTGTCTGATGGTGAAAGAGCATTAAAAACATACTAAAACCAGAATACCTATGTTTATCGAATAAAATTTAAAGAAAGTTTCAAGCTATGTATTATTAAGAAAACTTAAATCATGTCTATTTAATGTAATTATTAATAAATAATCACAAAATGAAATACACATATCACAAAATAAAGACACATTTTCCTGTTTATAACGTGCTTAATTTTATAACTGTTACTATTACAGATTTCTTCTAATTTAATGTCAAAGTTGAAAAATCGTTGAAAATTCATTTTATCGGTTACCAGAAGTAATAATTATCAATGAGCACTTCAATTAAAGGCAAATGTATATTAATATGAGGATTAAACTCTTCATTAGTTTTTGAACTTGAAATTATTTTAATTAGATATATTTTTTAGCCATATTTTTCAAAATTGTCACGACATGAGACTAAATAATTGTACAATTTGAAGAAATGTATAAAATTGTATGTTTCGTTATTGAAAATTAGGAAATGTTTTTTCGTCTTAGTGTGTTAAAATGTGTTGAAATTGAACCGTTTTGTAGTATAAACAGTATACATTAATTAAATGCAATACGTTTGAACTGCGGCATTATAGATACACTATAGTTTTGATTATATTGTTAATGCATATGCGAGTTTCAGTTTTCATAAGCGAATAGGTTTCATATTGTGTGTGTGTGTTTGGGACGGAATCATTTATGAATTTGCTGATTTACTGGGGCAACTGTGGCCGTCCGAAATAATTGTTTTGCATTGTGGCCAGTTACACAACTTGGGGTCATTTTGTCGGGCTCGGGACCCGGACAAACCCCCAAACATCCCCTGGCCATTCGATTGTCCGTGGCGTCGTCAAAGCATCATGCGCTGCTGCAGGTCCACAACATCATCACCATCGTCATCATTATTAAATATCATTAGGCAAACACAAAGACATCACCTCGGCATGAATAAAGACGGATATTTGTTGGACAATGGAGCGTGTCCCGTGCACTGGAAACGGAAAAAATAAATAGGAACGTATATTTGATACGTGAAATTTCACACGCCCATTTAAGTGAGCATAATTATAAGGATACGGCTCGATCCTTGCGAGCGGGGGAGACCGGCGAGAAAAAGGATTATTTCCGTGGCTAGAGGAAACGACAATTACGGGCCATTTTCGTAATTACACATAAACATAGGCTTTTCGCCGAAAGACTGCGTTTTCAACGTAAGCTTTTCTGGTCGCCCCTACAGATACCGATACATTATTCACAATTAAAATGTTACTTTCTTCGAGCAGCTTTAAATTTACATCCACCACTGACGGTTATAATTCGATTTGATGGAAATTACTTTGGACGTCGATGAAGACCTTCGTTTTCGGATAATCATGTAACGTTTAAATACACAGACAAGACAACATATTATACATTATACATCAAATTTTGTACAAAATATAAATTAATTTAATTTAAATCATTATTTCTAAAAAAAAACATTAATTAAACTTATTTCAAGAACTATTACTTTGCTGCAAAGGTCTATAGGTCTTTCTACATTAATATACTGAACTATTTGACTTCAACTTTTGTTTCAATGTAAGAATATTATAAGTAAGTTTTCATATTTGAAACTGAACTCGACGATAAATAGCTTAACTGTAATAATAGTATTACTCGATTCAGTTTGAAATGCATTGTTTATACGTTTGTACATATATAAAACAATAAGTTTGTTTGTTAGAAGATTTAAACGCGATATGACTGTAATACGATTTGCGGAACGTCGTATTTTGGGTGGAGAGGCAATTACGCCTCGAAAGACTTCGTCGAAATTGCATTATGGAATATACATAAAATAGGATTTGGACGGAGCAAGTTTGTACCGGTGGACTTAAATGAATCCGTTCGACCGAAAGCGGCAGAAGAAAGATTTGCGAGCTTCAAATGATGATGGTTGTGTCACGATTCGAGACAAAATCGATTTTCCTGTCGAAACTACGATTTTCGGCGGTTTCTGATTGCGAGCGGCACGCACAGATTAGCGAATTAGGCAGCCCTAGGCGATTCACCCGATTATGATAATGCCACCGACAGCGCTATGTTTCGCTACATAATACATAAAATGGAAATAAAAGGATTATAATAAACATAAACATGCAACAAATATCCTTTTAATATTTGCAACAAAAAAAGAAGATATGTATTTTGGTGGACTCGCATGCTATGCAATTTAGAAATCTTCGTTTTGTGTTTGTTAGGATGTTATTAATTTTTTGTTTAATGATTTAGGGATCGAAAATCCGTGGGCGGATTTCACTAACATAGCTCGACACGAAATAAGCTATTGCCATTAAATTGTAAACGATTCTCTTTGGGTTGAATGACCACATGCATGAACAACATTCTCGGGTCAGTAACTCAATTTCTTATAATGTTTATACATATTCATTTACGATTAATCTTTACAAAATTATACTCTGAGCTGAATGAGTTTCAATTTTTGTTATTCAATTAAAAATCTACTGTTCTCTAATATACACTAAATATTATGAAGCAAAACAGTGACATGAAGTACATCAGAAATATGTTAGAAAGAAGTAAAGTTTTCCTTAGTCAGAAACAACTTAGATAAGTCTGGAATATCTTAACTATAAGTCAGAAACAAGGCATTTACGGGTCAGGATCACTTCACATAAGAAACAAGTTAGGATTAAGAGAGAGGCAAGTTAAAACTTGATAGGCATAAATATGAAACAAGATTGAAATAAGTCAAGATTGCAAGTAAAAAATAAATTAGAAACAAGTCAACAATTTAACAACAACAAATTGTTGTCTACATATGCTAGAAAGATAAAATTTAGATTCAAGAGGTGAAATTCTTAATAATAATAACAATTATTGTTAATTAGCAATTAGCATTATCATACACTAGTCAGAAACATGTTAGGAGCAGTGTAAGAGTGTTAGAAACATGGCAGAAACATGATAGAAATATGGAAGAAAAATGATCCATTGGGCGCGAATTAACCCACATTAAATGCAATTATAATAACATCATTAATTTGATCCCATCGCCAAAGCCAATTATCCACACCCTCGTCGATCGCTAATCGAAGAATAGGCATTAAAATGTCTTCATTACGATCGAACAATTGGCTGTTCGAAACGCAGTTTTCGGGAGACGTATGCAAATTCCGATGATTTGCATAAGGAGACATCAAATCCTCGTCGTCCTTTGCTCGTTGCGTGCAACACTTGACAAGACAAGAAGCGCAGACAGCGCAGCACAGACGTGTTACCGCATTTCAATTGCGTATCGCATTACTGAAACGTCCTCACTAATTGAATAATAAAAATTATCGTTGCTTTTTATACGAACCTTTCACGTTCACCGATATTGCCGGTCCTTTCTACGGTTTTCTCCAATTAAATGAACCCACGTTCAGAGAAAAAGACGCATTAGATTAAACTCCAATTAAACTTATCTTCATTGTGGAGACTCTTACTTATGTATTTGGTAATTATTAATTATTGCTTATTAATATATTCGGATATTCTAATGAATTTACTTAATTCAAGTCAATTAATATTTACATTTTAAATTAGTTACATTTGATAAATCGACAACTAAGTTCTTCAATCAATTATACCTGAACAAAATATGCAGCTGGAATTATTTCATTTCCTTACAGAAAATTATATAATTGTTTTTCCATAAGAAATAGTAGAGAATTAATGAAACAGTATTTCTTATTTTGAAAAGAAGTGAGTAACAAATACATATCAAATGAAAATGAAAACAAGACAAAGAAAAATTCAGAAAGAAATAAAGATTAAAAAACGATATACAATATAAAAACAAGTTATAGTAAATAGTAAACTAAGAAAAGTGGAGTTAATTAGAAATAAGGCAAAAATGAAACGATATTTCTATATTCAATAATTTGTTCACTCAAACTTCAAACTTCTATATATTTTTTTCACTTGGAAATAGTATATAGAAATAAAAATATAAACGTAACAATTTGTTTATTACTATATACTATTTCGAAATAAAATACTTTAATTAAATCTGAATTTTGCTAAAGCTGATATTAAACCACAATTATAATAATTTCATAAACATTTTCAAGTTGTCAAAGTAATACTGCGTTTCAAAATTGATAAATTAATTAACTATTAAATGCAATTTACTAAAATAATAAACATTAAATTAATTAGCCATTGGAAATAATTGTAACGTGTTCAATGGTTTGTCTCTTTATAATTTAAAATACAATTTATTATGTGGAATTAATTTCGATTTCAAACAACAGTAAATTGTTTATTTGTAGTTATGAAATTCGGTTTAATTAATATGTAAATTATTGCTTCTGAAATTGTAAAATTTCATAATTATTTTTGTAAATCAATTGCACATAAATCTTAGTTTCAAGAGGTGAAATTGTTAATTAACAAAAAATAAAGTCAATGCTATTGAGAATTGGCCAGAATTTCTTATTTCAATATTTGAAGTAAAAAATATTGGCTTTTCTGTGTATATTTGAGATTTTCGATCAAGTAAGTACTATTGATAGGTCATGTCAGAGATGTTGCGTGATTATGAGAAATAATTCTAATTTATGGTGTTTGGCTTTGTTACGATAATTGTAAGAGGATGAAGGATTTACAATGTGAAACGGGAGATTCAAATTAGGAAATGAATAATTTAATGATCTGCTTATGAAATCTGGTATGAAAAAAATGCGAGGAGCGTCGCCTCGGTGATTAATTCAGTAATTAAATAAAAATGTAATAAAGAGGAATGTAATCTGGAAACGCGATGAATCATATTTGAAAACGAGAGCGAATGGACGAAGTTCGTCGTGTCCGTAACAAAATATTCGTCTTGCATCAATTTAAACTGACATTATTAAAATGTCGGATCCGCGTGATTGATGATGCATCGTGTCATTAACGTTTCTCATATTACGATTTTACTCTCGCCGTCCGTCTTCTTCTGCGTTTTCCACCAAATCCGCAAGACGATTTCTGAGATCTGCCATCGGGTAAATGAAACATTATATTATGCAAATGATCCTCTTCAGTCAGCAGTCCTCATCATCATCATCATCATCCACTTGGATGCTGCGGTTTTGTAGATGGTAGACTTACGAACTTGCTGTAGACAATTCGCAAGGCCAAAGCCCCGATAAAAATCAATTAATATTCTTGAACTGCTCTGCCCTCGCTTGTAATTACCGACCAAAACAGATCGTCTCCATCCTCGTTCCACTCTTCAAATTTCCCCATCATCTCTTTCTCTTGGACTCACTTAATAAGTTCCCATCGCCGAGAGGCGCATCCCAATACTTCTTGTTTTTTTTTCCGTATTCTTCTTGTTCACAGTAATTTATAACGTGGAGCATTATTTTCGATTTTGTTGGAAATGTTAATGGTGATCCCGTTTTGCGCCTTCGGAGCCCTCGGATTGTTTATTAATTGCCGCCGACGCGGCTCTTCGTTACCCCACGGCCATACGAACAACTCACAAAGTCAGCTTACGTAATGTTATTTATTAACGAAATTTCGTTATGCTTACGAGGATAGTTAAACAAGAAGAAAATGATCGTTAAATTTGGATAAGAAGCATCGCTGATATAAACACAGCTTGTAGATCACTTCGTTAGCACTTTTAAATATTTCAAAATAACAAGCTATGCTCTAATTCTTTTAAATAAAGTTATATATTGAATATAACTATACAGAAATTTCTTCTCTTAGGAAGATAAAATAACAAAAAATGATTATTAAATTTGGATAATTTGAACATATATTGAAATGAACTTTGTTATAAATTTTCAATATTTCTTAAGCAGACTGTTCAAATTATTTTAAATGAAGTCTTACAATAAACATAAACAGACAACTCGCTAAGTATTCCCACGTAATGTAATTAATTAACGATGCAAAAAAGTACAGTGAAAAGCAGTGCCTTCACATTTTAGCGATTTTCTCGGAGACTATAATAGATAGAGTAGATATGAAAGATGCTTATGAAACTAGGATAGTTGAGGAATATAACGTATATTCATTTATTGCTTTAGGTTGAGCCGTTTGGCTGCAATTCGTTGTCTAATTTGAAGAAATGAAAAAATTAACTGCCGAAAAAGCAGTGCCTTCACATTTTAGCTAATATCTCGGAGACTATAATAGATAAAGTAGATATGAAAGACGCTTATAAAACTAGAATAGTTGAGGAATATAACGCATATTAATTTATTGCTGTATGTTGAGCGGTTTGGCAGCAATTCGTTGTCAAATTTGAAGAAATGAAAAATTAACCGCCGAAAAAGCAGGGCCTTCACATTTTAGCGATTTTCTCGGAGACTATAATAGATAGAGTAGATATGAAAGATGCTTATGAAACTAGGATAGTTGAGGAATATAACGTATATTCATTTAATGCTTTAGGTTGAGCCGTTTGGCTGCAATTCGTTGTCAAAGTTGAAGAAACGAAAAAAATAACAGCTGAAAAAGCAGTACCCTCACATTTTGGCAAATATCTCGGAGACTATAATAGATTAAGTAGATATGAAAGACGCTTATAAAACTAGGATAGTTGAGGAATATAAACTATATTCATTTATTGCTGTAGGTTAAGCCGTTTGGTTGCAATTCGTTTTCAAAGTTGAAGAAATGAAAAATTAACCGCCGAAAAAGTAGTGCCTTCACATTTTAGCGATTTTCTTAGAGACTATTATAGGTAGAATTGATATGAAAGATGCTTATGAAACTAGGATAGTTGAGGAATATAACGTATATTCATTTAATGCTTTAGGTTGAGCCGTTTGGCTGCAATTCGTTGTCAAAGTTGAAGAAACGAAAAAAATAACAGCCGAAAAGCAGTACCTTCACATTTTAGTAAATATCTCGGAGACTATAATAGATTAAGTAGATATGAAAGACGCTTATAAAACTAGGATAGTTCAGGAATATAACCTATATTTATTTATTGCTGTAGGTTGAGCCGTTTGGCTGCAATTCGTTGTCAAAGTTGAAGAAATGAAAAATTAAACGCAAGAAAAGCAGTGCCTTCACATTTAAGCAAATATCTCGGAGACTATAATAGATAAAGTAGATATGAAAGACGCTTATAAAACTAGGATAGTTTAGGAATATAACCTATATTCATTTATTGTTGTAGGTTGAGCCGTTTGGTTGCAATTCGTTTTCAAATTTGAAGAAATGAAAAATTAACCGCCGAAAAAGCAGTGCCTTCACATTTTAGCGATTTTCTCGGAGACTATAATAGATAGAGTATATATGAAAGATGCCTATGACACTAGGATAGTTGAGGATTATAACGCATATTGATTTATTTCTGTGTCTTGAACCGTTTGGCTGCAATTCGTTGTCAAAGTTGAAGAAATGAAAATATTAGCAGCCGAAAAAGCTATAATCCTTAAGAAATCAATGCTATTTGTTTTAGAATGTAAGTTGCAATGTTATTATCACAATTTCAATCTGTGATGTTGCCTTTTTCATTTGAGTATGGTAGAAGTTGCAGGCACTTGAGTGTTTCCATTTAACCGCGCATCTATTAATAAGGAAATTGATCGGAGAGGAGACTAGAGACGTTCGAATCTTCTCCTAACGGTGTCAACCGCAGAGACGTAAATCGAGGCATTTTCATTATTCACATCATCCTGCCAATTAGAGCGACGATGGAATCGATAGAAACATCAACTCAAGAGATAGCTTGATGCGAATGTGAGGATTTACCACACCGGGATAAATGCATTTTCAACGTACCGTAATATTAATGAACATCATTTTATTTATCATTTCTCAATTCCATTTCAAATGTTGTGGACAAAAAGAGAGAAAAACACAAAAACGCTTTATGTTGTTTGATTAATTTTTTGTAAATTAATTTTTCAGAACGCGGGGGCTGAAAGAAAAAACGTCGAGTTGGAACTTTACAAACGCGAAAACCAGAAAAATATGTTATTAAAACTCGAAAAATTAGCAATACCACGCAGTGTATCTTCGATCAGTCCGGTTTCACTACAATCCGGTTTGAAAATATCAACATTTCAAGTAAAATAGTATATTTTAATGCAGCAAATTTGTAAATTCTTATTTTTATTTCAGACAGTCTCTTGTGAAATTTTAAAGTTTTCAGTTAGTCCGGTTTGAGGTCTGGGATATTGGATTATAAACCGGACAATGCGAGGTATTATGTCGTGGAATTATATTTAAGATAAATAATGTAAAAAACAACATGAATGTTGTGTTTCTTCAAGTTACGGAATTACAAAATTTATATAACTTGGTCATTTTTTGTAACTAAAAGCATTTAAATATTTATACCGCTGCGCAACTGTCACACAGTTATGTAACATCTAATTATTTCCCATTTTAATTAAATGTTCAATATTATTATTAGAAACATGTCCCAGCAATACGTTAGAATAATGACAACCCAAACGGAATTCCACAGATCCCAGGATGTTTAACTTAAGGCGCACGTGATCGTCGCATAATTTATTCATAAATTCTCTCCATAAAACAAGATGTACCCAAAAAAAACATACACTCTCTGTGTTTTCCACTAATGCCATCAAACAAATACATGAAACATATTTTTATAACGACGTTCGAAATGCTGCGACAACGACGACAACGATCCGAAGAGCGATTAATTATGATTTTTTTTTGGGAATTAATTACCGATTTTGGGACAAAGCTGACCCATGAATTTAATAATTTATTTATCGTCGCTTCGTGTAGATGTTTCCTTCGAACGGACGACTATTTTTATTCTTGTTCCCGTGTCGCCTGTCTTCAGCATCTCATCTGATTTATGCACGCGCCGCTCGGCCACGTAATAAAACGTTAAACGGGACAAGAAGAAACAAATTGTTTTTCGATTGGAATTAATGCCCTCCCTGTGTTTTCACCCATTCCCTACCCGTTCATTTGAATATTATAATTGAACGAGGCAAAATTAAAAAAAAAACAAAGAAAAAGGTATGATGGTTGTAAGAACGGAAGAAATTCGTAATGCAATGAGATTGTACAGTTGGCGCTCAGTTAACGAACTCATTTCGTACTCAATTCGCTATATGTGAATACTAATGCTTGAACAACCAATTAAAGCTTAAAATTCACTCTTTAAATCTTGAATATTTGTTAGGTCATATCGTTTGTCATTTATACCTAATTCAAAGTCAAACTGGAAGAAAAGCTTATTTAAGCTTCCAAAAAAGTAATGTCTTTTCATTTTTGGTCATATCTCGAAAGTTATATACGACAAATAGATTTTTGAGCAATGATAGTCATTCTATAGTCGTAACGTTTGTCATTTAGATTATGATGATATACATTGCTATAGTCGTAACGTTTGTCATTTAGATATAATTCACTATCAAACTGGAAGAAAAGTTTTCTAATCTTCGAAAAAAAAACTAGAGTCCCTTCCTTAATGCCTATCTATCTCAAAATTCGTCCATTACAAATTGATTTTTGAGAAACCAAATTAAAGCTATTTAGAAGTAATTCATTATCAAATATAAAAAAAATGTTCTTAAGCTTCGAAAGAAAAACAGTGTCTCCACATTTTTTCTTGTATTTAGAAGAGTATGTACGATAAATTGATTTTTGAATAACCAGATCAAAGTTAGTCACTATTTGTAACATGTATATTAGTAGTGTCGTACTATTTGGTATTTAAACGTAGTTGACTGTCAAACTTGAAGAAATGTTTCTGAAGCTTCAAATAGATTCAGAATAAATTGAGATTTTCTTTTTTTCAAATGAAGAAGCTTGCATAACGTGTCCATCAGCTTCGATGTAGGGGGGAAAGGAAGGATCCGTGCTATGGGTGGGCCACCATCCCCCGAAGCTTTATTTTCCTCTTCGCCCGTTGTCCGAATCTGAATAACAATGGTCCCGTGTCATTGGACTCCAGTGTTCGACACATGGATGTTTCCATTTATTCCATTTATCCACACTTTGTGTGCGAGCTTGTATGAAGGGATGTCCGATGTGGATATGGATATAGACGTCAAGGCCTGCTGTCTTTTATCATTGGTGTTCCATTCTAACGTAATTCCGATTGTGCTGCGTCCACCTGCGAGGCCATTACACGCACTCCCTATCTGCCCATCATCAATTCCTCTTCACCAACCCAACCCCCGTCCAGAGATCGGCTTCTTAACCCGTTTCTCCCCTGGTTATGCCTATTCAGATGGAATTCCCGATTATCACCAGGAAAGAAAAAATAACAGCGTTTTAAATTGGACAATGAAGATCGTAAAAAAAGATTATATACGGATCTCTATGAATTATAGTGATCCCTTCCAAATTTTTATTGTACAAAAAATGTTAAAGTTAGTCTGTAGGTGGCTTTACATAGAGTTTAGTTAAAAAAACTTATATAATCCAATTTTATGATACACAATATTTTTAGTACTAGATTTTTTTTTGTATTGAAGTCTTTATACAAAAGTTTCTGCTCAAAAAACGAATATACAAATATGAGCATTGAAAATACATATAAATAAGTTTAATTAACAGTTTGTCAAATCTGTAAACAATAATAATAATTACATTTATTGAAACAGGAAAAAAAGTAACAAAATATATTTATACAGAAATAATCAAACAAAACCAAACAACAGCTGTTACAAAGTGTTATTGACAGCAATCTTTAAGTATTTTATGAACAATTTCGATTCACAATCCAAATATTTGTTAAATTATAATTGTAAAATGACGTAAAAAGCTAATATTTATGTAAAGTAATGAGTTTAAATTATATTTCACTTTGTATATAATTCAGTATTTCCAAAAGTTCGTTGCGCAGTAAACTCAGATTTGTAAAGCAGTGATATTTAAATTTGAACGTAAATCCCACGTAAACTGCATACAGTCAAAGACAAAGGGCATTTAATGTATTTGTTTCATTACAGTTCGTACATTTTCAGTCCATTCTATTTAATGAAATTTTTGAAGCTTCCAACCGAAATTCCGTAAATCCCCCAGCATTTTATTTGCAATGAAAATACTTCATGCAACTAATTGCCTTTTTTTTATGTATTAATGGATTTTACATTTGCTATTTTTTCCGACTTTGTATGGATACTTTCAGGAATTTTAATAAAAAATACTATTATAATCTGCAAATCATTTAGTTTATTTCATACAAAACTGAAATTTGTAATCATTTGTTATAAAAAGTAACCATGTTTAGGATAAATAAGATAATGATAATGATTTAGGTAAATAATTAATACAAATTTCGTTGAAAACAATATTAGTAATTTACAGAAAATATTCGATTCTTATAAAGTAAAGTTATTTCAAAACATGTTAATTAATTAAAAACGAATCAATTAGTTGATTATACTTGAAACTAATTGATTTTCGGTCTATATATCTGCTGTTAAAATAAAACAATAAATCAATACTGTAATTTATAGCTGAACTAAATTACTTTACGACATATTTTGTTACATAGCATAGGAAAGCCGAAAGTCATGTGTCTCATATGATGGTGATTAATTGTTTACTATCTACTCAATGCTCTCAGACTGCAACCACGTGGTTTTCCAAGAGCAGAATGAATGCATCTTCTATAACAACTTAAGTCAAGGTCAAGTTTTAATCGTGATCAAGGTTATATCTATTCAATTATATTCTGAAAGTATCACGAAAATACCTCTTTTAACGCATGCATCACTATTGAGGATTCGATTCCTGAAATAGTTATAAATGTATATATTTACTAATATGTCTTCCGGTTTTGCTGATGGTTTTCTTAGGAAGGTGCTAAACGAGGTTTCACTATATGAATGTTGATTTAATTGTGAAACTTCGTAATTGTTAGAAATATTAATATTATCATCTACTGTAGGATTTTTATTATAGGTAATAAGTATAGTTAATAGAAACAATATAAGAGGAAGTTAATGATCCCATTGATTTATTTTATAGTAAGTGTTCGAAAGTTTGAAATTTACGACCAATTCGGGCGAATGTTCCAAAACGCACATTTCTTTTACCATACGCCCAAACGGCTCTCATCTATTATTTTTTTTATACCGCAGCTCGTGGGGGGACAATGTAATACAATATAAACGCTTGTTGGGTTTTGTGAGCTTTTGATATTTGCTCTTTAAAACTGACTCCGCTCAGAGTGTCAGTGAAGATCGAGGGGTGAATATCTTTATTAAAGTGGATACTTTGTCTCCGCGCTGCACTCAATCACAACTGTGTATCTACGTGTGTTATTATTGCAGGAGGTTTCGGGGTGGATCATCTCGTAAAATCTTAATTCCTCGCATCGCCGAAATCCTTAATCGAAAGAGCGGAACGAAACAATACGGTTTTTAATTTTTGATTTATAGCTGCTAAAGCTCCTGACGAGGGGCCCAATATATTATATACAACTTTCCTCGTCGTTTTCTCTCTCCTTTTTTTGCGGATTGCGGTGAAGGGGCCATTAATACGAATTATGTGGATGGGAATTGTTATTTAAAGAAAAGAAGAGAAGGAAGGTCGTAAAATATGTTATTATATGAGCGTGGATGACTGTCGAATATTTAGATGAGTGGTGGACCGGACCGTTCGAGGCTGAGGGGGGCCCTTGCTGCGGTCCATCCTCGTGGCCCCACGCGTCCCCCCCGTGGGGAGATTAATTACCGCACAGCTTTAATTGTGCGGCGCGCTCGCTAATGGATTCCCCCGTCTTTTCTTATACTCCGAAGCCGACAGCCGACGGAATTATCTAACACATAAGATTATTAACAACGAACAAAGACAACATTTAACCATTAATATATTATACCTACTAAGAATACGAAAAAAAGTGTACACAACGTACAACATTTACTTATTATTTATTTTCGGAGAAAACTAATTTTAGTAAATTATACGTTTTATCTTTATGGACTTCTGTCCAACTTACTCACTAGACGATTTTTTTTTATTTGCAAGCAATATACAATAAACATTTCATGGTTAATTACACCCATATCTCACTATATGGACGCTCTTTATACGGCATTTCGCTATAAAGGCCTTCATCAATTAAGACACGTTTTCGATTTGCGGCCTAAAATGTTTCGCTATAACGGCAAAAAAACTTTTACGATGTCGATATATCTACATGTTGCCAATCTTGCGCAAGCGCAATAATTGATTCCTTATACGGCTTTTCGCTTTGCGGCCAAGTTTCGAGGAACGTATCTAGGCCGTAAAGCAAAGAAAATAATAACAAATCCTTTTGCAAAAATTGCAATTAAAATAAAACTGTTATAAAAGTCTATTAACCTTAGGTTATCTGCCCTTTTATACACTATTATAAATTTCTAAAAACTAAATCAAATTCCAATTTTTATTGGTATAAATCCACGAAATTAATAGGTTTCCAATTATAAAAATTAAGTTGTTACTATTATCAAACTTTTAATAAGACATTAATTATTTATTTAAGCAACTAATACTTGGAAAAACACCATTAAAATGTTTTTTATATTATGTAAATTTTGTAACTTGAAAAACGCATTATTTTAATTATTTTCGGAAGTTCTTTCATCCTTATTATGTATCTCTAATCTAAGTATTTTACATATATAAGAAACATTTATTCTCAATTCAAATAAAAAAGCATACATTTGCAAAGGGCTATTGACCGCAGCCTTTCCGCCCTATTTTAAATAAATTACTACATTTCCATATAAATACTACGTTTCCAAGTATAAAACGCACATTAATTCCTTACTTCTCTATTATTTTCGATATATAAATCAAAATCACACTGACATTATCATTGATTGACTATAAAGGAAATTGACATTATTTATTCATAATAAATTCCATCAAAGCTAAATGTTTTATATTAAGGAAAAAACATAGAGTTAATTTCAAATGCAATTCAAAATCCTTCATATTAATCTGAGTATTTTAAATAACGGATTCGATTCGTATCTAAATTCTACGTTTTGTGAGCATAATATGCAAATTAATTGCTTAATCGATGAATGACAATGCTTATTTCGTGTGACATTTACAAAAGTAAATTAATAACAGCATTTATTATTCTCCACGTATAAATCAATATAAAACTGACAATTTCATAAATGCACTTTATCTATTCGATCATTGATTTTATACGATATTAAATGCATGAATAATGTCGGCTCGGTTTTATTTTTATTGGTAAATTAATAAATTATTTACAAAATGAAATGATTTCTCTTAATAATTAATATATTATTTCAAATAGTGTGTTATTGTAATAATAAATTTATTTATTGGGAACAAATGTGGTTAAAATGTTAAAAAGTTAAAAGTTTTTTGAAATGAAAAGTAAAGTAAGTTGTAAAACTTATTGAAATTATAAATTATTCAATTAGATGTCTGACATTTATTGAAATTAATTAAATAATTATTATATATACAATACTAAATTAACCCTTTTTCTATAATTCTTAATTTTTGTTGTATTGAGTTCATGTTTTGTAATTGTTGTTGCAATAAATGTCATGGTTTGTTATGAAAGAAAGTGTAGTAAATTAAAATTACTTAGTAATAAGGAATTTGCGATAAAATGTAAACACTTTCTTTTATGTTGCTTCAAGATATTAGTTATTGAAGGTATATGGAATGCACTTGAAAAAACCAAGTGGAAACGGAATATGCTAATCATATTCAATTATGTATTTCTTAGTAACACGTATATTCGTTTCGCTGTTGATCTTGGTATCAAGTTTCCTTTGTAGGAGGCTCTGCAGAATTACGTACATATACACAATAATATCAAAAGCTCGTGAGGAATAAAGCCGAAGATCTCGCTCCTCTTTTGGATTCCTTTGTTTTCCACTTTCCACGTTCTCGTTTCCTCTATCCCTCGGTCGTTTTCTCCAACTTTTTTCCAGTGTTGTTGTATGCTTATTTGCCGCTGCGGAAGGATGGGGCGAAAACGTAAAAATAAAATTATTCCTCTCCTCTCTTTATTCGCGCTCACTTTTTTCCCATCCTCCTGCCTCTCTCTCTCTCTCTAGATCCGTGGGTCCCAGTCGTACCACTAGCTCTTCGTCGCAGGGGGCCTCGAGTGTAATTCCCGCGGCGCTCCTCGCATTCGCCATATTGTATAATACAGCAGTTCTCGCGAATAAAAATTCTTTGAGCCCTATTCCCTGCGTCATTGATAAATAACAACCCATTTACAAAACATCAAAGGCGGTGGAGAGAACATGCCGCTTCTTAGACGAAGGGATTTTTCTTCTTTCTTGCTTCCTTCCTTCCTTCTTCCGACGTCGCCGTCTATACTTACTCCGTCGTGTCTCCCCAATGCAAATGTGTATTTGCTTACAACTAGGGAGACGTTAATTAAAGACCAAATTTTACAAAGAAACGATGGAAACACGCTTTACTTTTCGCTCCATTCACTCCGCTCCCGATAGGATAACGTTTTACTGCATACAGTTAAACTTGTTAGGAAGGTTTCACCAAATTATACCTACAAATGTTCCTTCTAAAACAGTGCTTTTCAAATCCTGCGACTCAGGGGCTCTCTAAATTTGATAAGTACATTGAAATGCTCCCCCTTGTTTATGCAAACAGTGAGATTTGACAAAATCTCACTCGGGAAATTTGTCCAAAAAATAAAATTCCCAAGATAAGTTAATTATGCAACTTTTCTTTCCAAATAACAAACAATATCCATAAAATACATATGTTAAAAAGATAATTACAACAGTATTGCTATTTTACTTAATATATTTTTATGAATAAATAAACGCATAATTTTCGATATAACAAGGTATTTATCTGAAATCTACATATTTTGCATAAATTTCCGCAGTTCTTTCTAAATTACACGTCTACATATGTAATATGCAAATTAATTACATAATGGTTTAAAATATTACCAGGTTTTTACTACAATAATTAATATAATTATTTTTAGTACTAATATATTAGTTTACCGCTATTTTCTTTAACGCATTTTAAGCAATAAACGATTTCTTACTTAATACTTTATTATACAAAAGTTAACAAGATAAGATAACTTTTTTAAAGAACTTTAGGATTATTGGTCGAAATCAGGCCAAAGAACCGAGGTCTTTCTGCCAATTTGATAATTTAATTTACTTTATCAATCTAAATCATCTACCCAATTAGGATCCTTACCATGAAATACTTAAATGTATTAATTATTCCTGTATTTAATTAGTCAACTCAAATTTGAATATTAAATACTCGTTGTTTGCACAATCGAGAAATCAAACAAACAAAGAATACTTCATTCTTCTAATTGCTTGGATCACGTGCGGCGACGTCGGATCGCTTTGATCTGTCATTTTTGGACTTCTCGTCCGGGACGGATTCATTGGGGGCATTCGTTTAGGGCATTTTCCTGAGGGGATAAATATTAATTTCAGGAGGGATGCTTGCACCGAAAGTCCCCGTCGATCCGCATACGCAAATGTTATTTATTAACACAGTCGGGGGTGGGGTTGGCTTGTCAATATAAACGCGAAATGCTCTCGTCTCATAAAGTTACACCCCCATGAATACGTGACGTCGTGCAAATGAATTTTCCATGAACGTCCCTTTCCTTGCTTCCCTTCCACGTTTCAATACCCCAAATAGTGATCGTTATAATAAAACTAAGTTTTGGTATTAACTCATTCACATCCACCTTCTTCAACGGAGACGAATAGAAAGACAGGTATCCATTTCTTTGCGTAACTATCAACTTTTAGTTTACACATTTCAATCCCCCAAATAATTATATTTGTAATGTTAATCACAATTATAAAACTACTTAACGTTATTATTATTTGATTCATATTTACCAAATCAAACTATCATTAATGGAATTGTCGTTTTCGTTTACAAAACTAATCTACTAATTGTTGTTTCTCTTCGCATTCTAATGCTTCAACTTTCAAATGCTGTGAAAGGTTGAACACTAAAGAATATTCTTCTTAAGTTATAAACTTTTCACAGTATTTGAAACCCTTCCAGTTTATAATAAAGTTAAAGGAATCCTAAGACGAAATCAAACTATATTTCCTATGAAACACGTAAATGCAAATCAAATTACTACACACAAACAAACTAAGATTACAGAACCCTGCCCTATATAATAATGTAACCATCATCTGGTAATATTATACATTATCTGACCTATATTTACCTTCTCCAACGGTGACGAACGTAAAAAGCGTGCATCTTTTCGTTTACGTAACTATCTGTCACGATGAATCTGTAAATTATATTTTTTTGTTTTTGGAAAGCTGCAACTCACGCACCGAAAGCTATTTTCGTGTTTTTGTGGCCGACGTTTCCTCTTTGAAATCGTCAAGCGACGATAATAACCGGTACAGGTGTTGATGACTGTGTGACAGAGCGATTTATTTTTATTTGTGAAGTATGTTTTCACCAATGTCATACGGTTTTTTATTGTTTTGCTGAAAGTAACTTCAATTAATCAAACTATTTTCCACGAACTTCAAAGGTAATAAAAATAGACTGATGGATAAACATATAAACCCTTTGAAACAATCAATTATTTCTTCTTTTACCATAAAAACTTTTTTAATTTATTTAATTTTTGTTTACGTAAAACTATTTCAATAAATTTCATTTATCATATGTAAAAGCGATCAATTTTTGTAACAGAATTTCATAAACTTTAATTTAGTCCATAACTCCAATTTACTAAGTAATGTTATTTATCATATGTAAAAGTGGTCCATTTTTTAGAACAGTATTTCATATACTTTAATTTATAGTACTAAACTCCAATTTATTAAGTTATCAATTACATTTTTATGAAAAAGTAACCCAATTTTTTGTATATAACAATAATCATAATGGGGTTGATAATAAGATGATTATGTTTATGAATGTAGTTATTAACTTCAGAGTTTTATCAGGTTCAAAGCATTGTTTGAGACGGAAAAGTTTTTCGAAGTATTAGCAGGAAAGTTTATTTAGTTTATAGATTCAAATGTATGCAATAATATAAATTTTCCCTAGTTTCAGATCATAATTTACATATGATATCATTAATTTTTTACATAAATCTGATTGAAAAGAAGGGATTGATTAATATTTATCGATTCGTTTCAATAGTTCTAATAAAATTGGGGCTAATGCACATTTCTAAATTAAATAATTATAAAACGATTTTGAACTATTATAGTCAAATATTGTTTTATTGTTGATCTGAAATAAATCGTAAATTAAAGTAATGCAAAGTTTATTTGGAAAATGTGTAAATTATCAATTACAAAAGGGCTTTGTTCGTAAATTCGAAGAGAAGATTTGTAAATAAAGAAAGTAAATATGAAGTAATTATGAATAATTTTTATTAAGTGGACAAAAAGAAAAATGGAGATGGTAATTTCAAGGAGATTGATACTATCTAAATGCAGATTGAAGTAATTCGGTGTGATTCAAATGGCGGGTATAATAAAAAAAACGATATAAGAAAAAAGTGAATGAGATTTATATATATATTTTTTTATGTTGGAGATGCTGAGCTGAAGAGGGAGACGAAGTGAGAGTTTCTCTCCCCCAAAAACCTTCTATTATTCTTTTTATTTTATTTTATTTTCCGTTTGGTCGGATGGTGTGTGGGGTCCGCTTTTTAATCAAAACGGTGCCATTCATCACTGATTATGGCTCGAGGGGGCAGAAAGAAGGAGACGAGAACCCGAGGAGAAGTGTTTTCATATATATATATTGTACGATATATAATGGAATGCAATTCGCTGAGCCGGACGACGACGGGGGGCGGCTGCACGATGCACACACCACGAAAGGGCCGTGAAATGGCACTTTGGACCTAATGTAACCATTTTCACACATGCAATTAAATTTCTTGCAATTACCAGGGCAACCGCTTTGTCACTTTCCGTTGTGCTTGAGCAAGATACGAAAGCAACCCCGGTGTTGCGTTCTTTTTATCTTCACACCCCATTCCACCGCCTCCGCGCTCCAATTTCTGCGTCCCCCTTTTACACACTCCGCGCGCGCGTGGTTTTTTTTCTCATTCTTTTGCTCTATTTCATCTTTTTTTTTTTTCAAACTGATATCGCTTTAAATTCAAATGGGCCGCTCGAGGGTGAATCGCCCCCATAAACACAGCATTACTTCTGGACAGATGAAAATGTGATTTATACGTCTTTTGTGGAATTAATGAACGCGACGGGAATGGTAATGGAAAACCGCGATTCACGAAAGCAAACTTTAATTACTTTTTTTTTGCTTCGCCTCTCGACATCTAATATATTTTTCCATTATTAATGTAAAACCCACCTCTTGCTTACTGAAAGTTTGATGCACGTCTCAAGTCGAAGCTTCGTTTATAATTTATACCGAATTCGAGACAATAAACTTAATCTTCAAGAAAATACACCTGATTATACTTACAAAATATACCAGAATCAAGAAGAAATATAACAACTTTATTTGGAACATACAGTTTATAAGATTGCAAATTAAATATAGACAAATATTAATATAAAATAATTAATAAAAATAATTTCGAAAAGAATGATATATGACAAAATACTGAATTTGGAGCATGTAAACTTATAATAGATGAATCTGAATATTATATATGATATAACAGTTCTTTAATAGAAAACTAAACTCTTTATACAAAATAATTATTAGAAAAATTTATGTAAAATTACAGAAATATATAATAGTTTAGAGGATATTAAATAAAAACCAAATGATTCTCTAAATTTATTATATATTCGACCTCCCTATACGGCCGCTCTTTATACGGCATTTCGCTATAACGGTTCTCTTGAAGTAAGGCACGTTTTCGATTTACGGCCTAAAATGTTTCGCTATAACGGCAAAAAAAAACATTTTCGATGTCGATAATCTACATGTTGCCAATCTTGCGCAAGCGCAATAACTGATTCCTTATACGGCTTTTCGCTTTGCGGCCAAGTTTCGTGGAACGTATCTAGGCGAGGTATGGGTGTATTTAGCATTATTAACAGTTTTTTATATAATAATATTTTTCGAAAATCCTTACACGTTAATTATTATAAGTCATTAAGGTAGTCTCTATTTTTTCATGAGTCACCATGATTCATGTTAATACCTTAGAAATTTCTACTCAAAAATAAACTAATTTTCCTTTGCATTCATATTAGTTAGATTTTTTGTCTAAGAAACGTACTATATTTCACAATATTTAAAATTCAAACAGGAGAATGACTCAAAAAATAATCATTCAATTAAATAGTTGTTTATAATCAAATTAATTAAATTAAATCGTTAAAACTACAAGAAAAACAATAAAATGAAAAAAATATAATGCAAAGGGATATAGACCATAGGCCTTTTTTACCCTAAAATTATTATTTAACACCAATTTTTGTTCAATGCATACCTTTTAAGAAATAATATCATTTATAATTAAAAATGTATTTACTTTTCTCATCTTGCTTCTTTATCTCATTCTCTTCTACTTCTCACGTTTTTGTTTTGTTTTTGTTTTTTTTTTACAATGATATTATGATTTTAAATTGTGAAACGAAATGGGACTAGCAGGTATGCGCACACATTATGCCGAGGACAAAAGTATAATTATAAATAAAGTTTATAATTCGTTGAATTCCTAAATGGCTTTTCATTACACCGAAATCCGCAATGGATCGAATACCTTGCGGTCAGGTCGAGAAAGAATTTCGTTTAAGTAGAAAACATGCGATTCATTTATTTGTAAACTACCATAATGAAGCGGTTCCACGAAAGAAACGGCAGCGCCTCCTGATTCGATATACACCAGGTAGTTCGGTATCCACTACGACGATCTTTGATCGCCTGTTTCGTCGGGATTATTAACATTTAAACGGACGCGGATGTCACATAATCAGCGTTCTTTACGATTTGCCTCGCATCTTCTTCATTTTCGGTCTGATTTAATTAATGTAACTCATCGTGGATTATTATGACTCAACGTATTTTCACCAACTTATGAAAAAAAGAGACATTTTGTATGGTGAATGTTCAAACTTTGTTTCATTTTATACTTAAAATTAATTAGCTTTAAAATATACATATTTACGCATACTAATATATTTGGTGTACACTTTAATTAGTGTGAATTGTAGATTATGAGTCAACATATTTCTTTTTCTTGTTGGATAAATACATACAAATATCTCACACAGTACGGATTAATCAAGCAACTTATAATATAATCCGTACAAATAGAGACTTCAACGAGAAACAAAAACTGTCGTATAAAAGAAAATATGTATTATTTTTATTAAAATTCATTATAATTGATAAAAACCCACATTTTAATGAACCCAGACTTATTAAAGCCGGACCATTGGAAGTATTGATATTAAAAAGTGATATTATAATTAGGGAAATCCATATAGAATATGTATATCACCATATGCCTTAAGTTCTTTTTAAGGTATTGAAAAGAGAAATTTGGAATGTCTACTTGACTTGTTCTACTTAAAATTAATTAATTTTAAATAAGGACATCAAATTTACATATACAACATTCCATTATTTGCTGAATTTGCCCATGTTTTAATTATTGCAACTCATTCAGATACCAAAGTGAACATATTTCATGATCTTTATTACGATAATAAAAAGAGAAATTTATCATAAACAATGGACTATACTTAAAATTAATTAGTTATTGAAAATTTTTACTTTTATATACAATAATTTGTGCAGTTTTTCATTTTTATTGAATTATTGAGAGTTTTTTATGTTATATTTTCTAAAATTCTTTACACGTTAATTATTATAAGTCATTTAGTAAATCTACATTTTCCATGAGTCACCGTGATTCACTTTAATACCTTAGATATTCCTACTCATACATAACTTTGTCTTCAAATTAATTTGCATTTTGTTCTTAGAAGAAAACATGAGTTGAATTTGATATTTTTTATTTTCGATTCTAACTGTATTGTAATATATTTCTTTAATTATTGCAACTATAAATTAAGAAAACTTTTGTAATATATTTTGATATATATTCATCAAACAATTAATATCTTTAAGCTGACTGATTTTAGGCTACTTTAATAAAGAAAAAATAAACTAACTTTGATGAGATTCGAGTAAACTTCTTCACTAATATGAGTGTCGTTACAACTGAAGTGATAAGTTAGTAACTTATGACTTGACTTATATTAAATGCAGGGATCAACAAGTGTTGGACATTGTCTTGATCTTGGTGATTGGACTATAGTACAGTGTTTTTGGGGAGTGAAAAAAAGAAGTGGAATGACCAAGGGTGTTTTGCGGTCATCACTTCCAGATGGACGTCATGTCAGTGTAAATTGGGCCGATGGCTAAATGTACCTACATCGATGTTGCCCGTTCTTGCATCTGACAGGCCAGTGGCGACTCGTCGGATGATCAGCGGGAGGCGGTTTCGAGGGGGCGATTGGGGGGTCCGACGGTCCAGACCATCCCATGGGACGTAATTAATAGCAACAAAGACGTCCGAACATTCCGTAATGGTTGTCGTATTATATAATTGATTTATATTTGCGTCACAGGAACGGTCCAGTCTGGTGCGCTTCCAGTCTGCTCGAAGAGGAAGAGATGAGAGAACAAATGGAGCAGACAGAGATGGCGGGAAGGGCGAAGAGGAATACCAGAGAACCCGAGTGCCTTATTGCCAGCAGCACTCCACGAATTTATCGCCGGACGGGCATCAATAAATTAAAAACGATGGAAAATATGAACGAGGACCATTATTATGTTGAGGCCAAATTGCTTCACCTCTTCAACTCTCGCAACTGTTTACAATCAAATACGCAATCAATCAACGCTCCTCTATTTATTTTCTTCTGGTATTTTTTTCTGCAGATCCCTCTTCTAAAGGCACGGAATTGAGTACAACCGGAGGATAATATGGAACAAATCCGTGATGCATTTGCCGTATTTACACTTTAATACATCCTTGACATCGTTTTTGATTTCCTTATTGAATTTCCAGAGCTATTCCTCCTTCGCTGCTGCGCTTTATTGAGAGAATAAAATACACTTTTCATCAAGAAGTTTACTATTCATCGAAAAGTCTTCTTTGCATCTGCTGTACAAAAAATAGCTTCTCTCTACATTTTAATACAAAATACAAACAAATTTTAATTAGTAATACACCAAATAAATTGAATATAAAGGGCTATTGACACCAGGCCAAATTTTAATTAATTTTAATATAAAAATAGGGCAGAAAGACCTATAGTCTATAGCCCTTAATGCTAAACAATAGCAATAAGTTTATAATGTTTTAGTAAGTTATTTTTGCTATAAATGTAATTATTAAATTATGATAAGTATCAATGAAACACTATTTGCCACCTTCTACAATTTTTGATTACATAACCCTTTTATGTTGTGTATAAAAAAAATTGGTAAGCTACAGAAATAAATCACGTAAGAGGAAGCCTTATTTATCTTACAACGACGATTTCAGCGATTCGCTCTACACCTCCCATGTTTTTTTTGTATGATAGAAGGGGCTGGCAAACCAACCTCCTTTCCAATTATGAAACCGAAACCCCAATTTGAAATAACTGAGAGAAAAATCGAAAAAAAATAAAGAGGAACCGCAACTAATGACTTCATTTAAATCACAATTTATTATATAATACAATCAAACAAAAAAAATATGCAATTAATAATTTTGTATCAAATAGAATGAAATTTAGCATAGGGCTTTAGAGCATACGAGTTTCTGCCCTAAATTAACTAATTATCAATATATTTTGTTTAATTGGACAATTGATTCTATTGCAATTTTATATTGATATAAACAAGACAAAACATATCATAATTGTTGTAACAATCTGGCAAACACATATATAACTAAAAACATTTATACAGTAATGATGAAAGAAAAGAAAACTGTTACAAAAGGCTAATAGTTAATTTATATTTCATTAAAAATTATGTAATTAAATAAGTAATTTTTGGAGTTTTCAAAATGTAAGTGAACTTAATATTACTTTAAGAGAAAATTTATTATTAAATATATTAATAATAGTACAGTTTGAGAATAGTTCATTTGTAGTTTCATCTCGTAAAAAAGTTATTTGTAGAATTTTCAAAATGTATGTGAACCGAAACTTTTAGAGAAAATTTTATTATTAAATATGTGAAAAAAGTATAGTTTTAGAATAGCTCATTCATAGTTTCATCTTATACAATTCTCAACTTATATAATTCAATGTGATATTTCTTTAGTTTTCATATCCAGATGAATATCACGTTTTCTCGTCCACCCCTCAGGAGACGCATTTATATCAGATTTTTTTGTCACGTTACCTCGTCCTTGCCTTGGTTCTTATTATTAGATTGGCTTTTCTGTCATTACGTGCGGTGCCAGGGAAAGGAGGTACAGAAAATAAGAAGAAGAAGAAAACGGAACCGCCGAATCCTCGTCGCAGACACGAGACCTCTTTGAGAATGTGATGACTGTTGAACGTTCGTCTCGTTCCTTTTTCCACTCATCTCCAAGTTCGTCCTCCGCATCTCCCTGCGCTCCTTCGGCTCGCATTATTAATATCTTTAACAACTGCGAGGAAAGTTTCGGCGTGCTCTATGTATTAGTAAGTCGCGCAATCCCCCAGAGGGCATAGCGGGAAAAATATGTTACATTATATGGTTGCTTTGCAGAGAGAGGATGGAGAGAAGAAGGAAGAGATGAACGTTGAAGAAGAAGTAACCCAAATGAAAAAGAAAGAAAGAAACAACAACACAACACAACAAAAAAATAGAAGAAAGATGGGTACCGACGTACACACATAAACTTTATTTTAATCTTCCCCGTGTGCTCTATCATCATCAATCAAGCGCGTTGTCAGAATTATTTAAATCTGGGCTTTGTTTAGCATCGGGTTGGGAGCAAAACAAAGATTTGAAAAAACTAAATAAATAAATAAGCTCTCGCCGCTTTTGTTGCTCTGTTCTGTTGGTAAACGTGTATGGCATGCATGGAGAGCACGGGAATTAAGCCCTTTTTGCACGGACCGTGAATCGATTCATCCCGGCTCGTCCAGTTGATTCGTTCTTGCTGTTTGTAAATTTATTTGCGTTTGTGTCTACGTATTAATTAGCACTGTTTGAGGCGATCGAAGGATAATCGATGGCATTTGTTGCGCGGACGATAAATCGGGTGGCGGCGTTTTCGGGGGGGCGGCGGATTCCCCAAATAAATATGAACATAGTCTATTTCACGGGGCTTTGCCGCTGATCCCTTTCATGTGACAATGAAATGGAAAACCCTTACTCGAAACGGTTATTGGCATCTTCTCGGGAGAAGGGAAGCCCGTTACATAAAATTTGATCGACGCGCTCTCGTTTTTACATTCCGGAAAAAAAAACGAACATATTCATAGTTTTTTTTTACCTGGTTGACACTTATTTTTGTGGAGTAATTACGTAATAATATCCCCGAGGATTTGTTAAAAAAAAATGAACACTTCGTTCGTGAAGCCTGTTTGAAAACCAAATTATTCGAAAACCGAGTTCATAAAACGCTTTATAGTCAACAAATTTGTCAAATTTTACAATTGCGTTAGATTACTTAACTATAAATTAGAAATACAACAATATAATATTATAATACAATTTATTTAAAAAAGGAGATATTTTTTGCAAAAAATCATTATTTTAAAAAGCTTACTAATTTTAATAAGTATAAAAGATGATTAGTGTTTCTTTTATACATAATGAAGTAATTATTGCTTTTAAACAAGAAAATTACTTAAAATAAACTAATAATTACATGTTTCTATAGTTTTTACTTATTTTATTGCGAATCTAACAATTAAACAGTATAATTAAACAGTTCTTAGTTCGATACAAAAAACTGTTTTAAATCCAAATTATTCGAAAACTAAACACTAAGATTTAATACAGAATTTCATAATCTGTTTTTGACGTCTAAATGAATGGTTATTTACAATGTTTATTAAATATAATAGGTGTAGATTAATGGATAAAAATGTGGGTAAATTATGGATTAATGCTAAAGTTAACTTTTATGAAAATAATGAGTAAAATTACAATCCTATTTAATGTATAAATAATGCAAAACTTGAAACGTTCATATTATTAGTATGTAGTAGTCGTAGTAGTAGATTAGTTATGAGCTATGAAGAATTGTTGAAGCTTGACAGGTTTTGAATATTTAACGTGCGGCAATATTTCACAGGGAAATAAAAGCGAAATAAATAACTCAGCGAGTAAATGAAATAATGCAAAACGCTGAAACTGACTGCTGAAATTCATAATCATAGGTGGACGAGCATTGGGAAAAAAAAATGAAAAAGCAGCAGCAGAAGCAAGATATTTTCAGTTCATTGCGTTGCGTTCTTTTATTTTCAGCCAAAATATATAGGAAAAAAAATATAAATCTAAAAATGGAACGTACGTGTTTTTTTTGTATGGGAAATCGAGGCCATTTTGGAAAATTGCAATTTATGGGCCATCCATTACAAAAGCAAGCCTAATTTCGCGCCGTGGAAAAACAACAGAGCAAAAAAAAACGAATGAACTGGACGCATTTCGTTCACCTCTTCTGTTTTATTTTTGTTTTCATCGCCTACTGAACGTCGCCCCCAATTTTTTTGATTTAGTGACCGACGCTATATATATATATAGTTTAGTTTTTAATATAAAAGCTTAGCTAATAAATAAAAGTTTCTGCAACGGAAAGTTTTGAAATTTTCATTTCACCTCCAAAAACAAAGCTCGAGTGGAAATGCACCGTTTAATTATTAAATTTTAAGTGCATTTCACCGAATTGAATGATATATAAAGTTGGTCAACATTTCATTTTCAATTATTTTTATTTTATTTACAAAGTAGTTTTATTTGCAATGCTTAGTATTATTATATAAGTTATAACTAATAAAAAAAATAGTTAATTTTAGCTTTAAAATACGTAGAAATTCCTCGCATTGTGCGGTTTCGATTCACTGTAGTACGGTTTGAAAATATTGATAAAAGAATAAATTCAGCAAAATATGAATCATTTCTTTAAAAAATTAGCTAAAAGATCGATTAGTTAGTCACGTTTTGTGCTGTTTATTTTTAAAGTCCTGAATTAGTCCGGTTTAACCGGACTATGCGAGGTAATCTTGTTTCTTCATATATTTTCTTGATGTTAAATGAACATTACATCTGTTTAAAACTGAGAGAATGTAATCTCCCTGAGAGGAAAAAAATTGACCCAAAAATGGGAATTCAAATCTAATCTCCAAAGACATTTAATGTAGGAGTCGAAAAGTCGTAAAGCAAGTGAAGATAACAGACGTAAGGTCGTATGCACGTTGAAAGCCGAGCATTACCATCTTAGGGTTAACGTCCACTAAACCCGAAAATAGAAGTTTTCATTGTTATGTTATTATACTGAAACTTGTTTCTACCCAGTACATTAATTCCTGAAGAACCCATGTAAAATATAATGTATCTTCCAACAATTTGTTTGCAGTGAGAGTAATTTTTGTCATCATCCTCTTGATTTCGAAGCATCAAATGAAAACCTACATAAACTTTATTTCATCATTCTTAAGAGGGTTGTCTATAACTATTATAACTCAAAAACGTGTTATTGCAAAATCTCATAAAAATAATCGTGTAAAAGCAGTTTATGTGAAGGATTCGTTGCGTTCTACGATATTTGTATAGTTGACTTAAAATGGAGTCTCGCATGATACATTTGCATAATGTAATTAATACTTAAGGAGAAAACGTTGCATGGAATTGATGTTATCTGAGATAAACAGTCCAGATCTATAAAAGTAAACGCATAAGAACTGTTATATATATATATATATAAAAACGTATGTCTTTATGTTGTTTATTTATAACGCAATTTTTTAAATTAAAAAATACGACAGATATATAAAGTTTATACTTTACATAAATATGCTATTGTAAATTAAAAGTTTATTTGAATTGCACGGAAACTGATATCCGCGGATCGAGATAGCGAACGTTTTCATAATTCACAAAATAATCCATAAAGAACGTTTATTTATATTGCAAACGCTCGAGCCTGTGCTTATCGTCGGGACATTAATAAATAAAATTTAATGGCTACTTATTAATTTACATTTGATGAATAATAAATTTACCTAACATTTTATATTTACTATTGAATTTTATATAATTCATTGATTTTTCATCAATAATCATTGGAATTCTACATTTATAAATAATAAATCAAAATTTTATATAGTGATAAAGTGATGATTTTATCATAAAGTATTTGTTTGAATCTTCCCTTTTATAAATTATAATTATATTTTTAATTGAAATATGCTTGTTAATTGCTAATTGAATCATTATAATTTATATTCTGATTTTATTGTAATTTATTTATTGAAGTACAAACTAGGAAAATATAGCATATAATGAAAAAAAAAACGTAAGAAAAGGCTAGTATTAATAGAATTTTTATTTGTCATCATATTAGATTTTAATCATATAATATTTGTATAACGTATTTTCAATCATCGATGTGAGAATGTAAGAATGTCGACGGGATTCTGTTCGAATCAATCGCGCTTGTTGTCATACATATTTAGGTCTTCTCGTCTATTGAATCCCGTATGGTAATGGTTTCTTGTAAAACATCTATGACTGATGAGAATAGCGGAGAAGAGCGTCAATAAACTTCAGCAAGTGCGAGAGATTTGGACCGTTTGAGATGCCGTCGACGGGCGAAACGATTGAAACGAAAAGAAACGGAATGCCGTGGGATACGGGGCCTTCTTTATGTAAATGTAATTCCATGGATTGTGATTGATGCATGTTACGGTGTATGTGATTGTCGGCGACAAGGCCTGTGGCCCATGTGCGAATGTTGGACTCTTCACCTCCCACACCGAAGGAATAAAGACGGAGAAGAATAAGGAGAAGGATAAAGGATGAGTCGAAGAGAACGACGCAGACGAGGAGAAAGAGAGACGGAAAAAAATTGAAACGGATGGCGTGGACGGAGAGAACACAAGTCACTTTTATGGTTAACATTAAATATTTCATGTCGCATGTCAGGGGTAGAGAGAGGAATTATGGATAACTGAAATTGTTAAACCTGTTTATGACTAATGGAACCAGCGTCCAAGACATGTTCAATTTATATATTACAAAAGCGGGACACATTGTATACACACTCCTCTTCCACCCATCAGGAGATGGGGAGCAGGACTACGGTTTTGCACGTCTCAGTCTCGACGTCGTTGCCTTGTATATGCTAATCGTACCGAAAGAAATTGTTGGGACAGTTTATCTTCATTTATTTTCTTCTTTTCTGTTCGTTACAACCCGCGGATCTCCAAACTTTGTTCAATCTGTGAGATATGAATATAGGTGTTCTCCAAAGTTGTCTAACATATTTAAATCTTAGAATTCTCGTCTTATGGTAATGGTTTTGTGTAAAACAACTATGATGTCTGTAACAAGTGCTGTTACATAAACAAAGGTGTTTTTTTCTGAGAACAGATTAAACAATTAAACAAAAGTGTCATCTTCTGTGATATTATGTCATCCACCGGTGAAACGAAGAATGTTGTTTGCTCTTTGAAAAGATCAGTAGATGACATCTCCCGGTGTAGAAATATGTCACGTTCTATTTTAAGGTTGGTGAAATAAACAAAGGTGTCATCCCCTTCCGAAACTCTTGTTACGCATAAGTTGCAATTTGAAAGCAATGCAATTACATAATGAGCGGATGCGTCGAGGAGGAACGTTGATGTACGATCAGGAAGATTGGCTGCCGTAGAAAATGAGATAGTGGAGGAATGCTCGAGGAACAAAAGTCGTCCCCAGAAAGTACAGAAGCAGTGAAGAGGAGCGCAGATAGAATCGGAGCACGGGTTGGAACGTTAATTTGTCAACCTTATCTGCTCTCTCGTCATTAATAAAAGCCTCCTTCCATCCGTCCTTCCATCCTTCCATCGTACATGTACCTTGAGGGCCGCAAAAGTTTCCGTTATCTTCGGATCCGTCACAATTTCCATAATTGCAGCGTCCCGATACAAACGCAGAGGCTCTGATTCCGCGGAAACACAAGAAAGCACTTAACGGAGCGCCGAAACCGAATATTCTGAAATTTGCATACGGACCCATGAATTCCTCGTGTCTAATCAAATTTTGATGGACGCGGTTGGCGTGGGCGTATTCATTCCCCTCAACGTCTTCCGAAGGATTTTCAACCATCCGCCGCGGTTTTGAAGGCGGGGAGGAGGAGGCGAGGAAACTTTTCGCGAATTCCCCGGACACGGTGAATGCGTAATTTACTGCAAACCGGAATGAAAATATTTACAGGTGTTTCAGGATTTGCATAATATTTTTTCTCCCTCTTGCAAAGTAAATAGAACCGGGCTAAATGAGGGCAGAAAGAAAGTGCACGTGCTTTACGGGGATTTTGCATATATTAATGATTTGCCTTCGGCTATTTAAAAAGTTTTATACTCTCATAACAAAAATATTAATTTAGAAACTTCCACAGCACATTGTAGCAACTATCCTTTTCCAACTTAATCAAAAAACCATACAATAACATGAAATCAGGTAGAAATACGAATGGTACTTTTTTACAGAATTTATTATTGAAATATTTGCGTCGTTAAATAATCGATGCATGAATGCAATCAGAAAATGATGATAAGTTCCAACAATGGAACCGTGTCCATTTAATGCGCTTTGTCCAGCGTCAATTTAGTTGGGAAAGATGCGGAGATAAATTGAATTGTTTATTTGCATAATGAAGAACTGGGAATGGAGAGTGTACAACAATGCACCGCATAGAGTTATCAAGATGGGCAGTATATCAAACGATAAACGAAATATTTACAAAAGGCCGCATCGGGTGGACACTCAGGTTTCCGTGAGATAATAAAAATGCTGAAGAGGAAATAAAGGCGGAAAGAAAACAATAAAAATAAGGAGAAAGAAACAATAATAACAGTAGAAGAACGGGAACAGCAAGAGGATAACCGTTAAACAATAAAAGCCCACGCGTCGCTGGACATGCAGATGGGGATTATTGAATCTGACGCATTCTTTAGTTGATGATGATGATCATCATCATCTTTATTCCGTCCTCTTTTTGGTGGTTGCGCAAATGGCAACGGCTGTGGCGGCGGCAGCGGCTACCAAACTATAACTCTTTCGTAGGTGAACCCATCCACATATTAGGGCCATTTGCATACGGGTCGGCGCCCCGCCCAGCCCGTGTCCAATCCATCCTGCACCCACGGCCCATTACTTTGCCCATGATATACGGCCGCACTCGGAATATTAAGGTGCTAATGATTTATACCACATATCTTAAAACTCATCAATTCCTCTCTATCTCTCGCAAGAAACTGACGCCGTGGGGCGCGTCGGAGAGCGATGATTTCGGATCGTTCCTCCTCTTCGGCGTGGGCGTCAGCCATTGATATACAACCACAAGCACTCTTCTGCTTCGATACACTCGTCTAAACGTAAACCCATAATGCAGTGCGTCCTTATCACTCGACAACGGTTCCTTCCCAAAATGTCTCCTCTCCTCCATCTAATTCCAACAGATTTATTTGTACCGCAGCTTCGAAACTACTCTTCAAACAACTATTAATACATCCCAAGTTTCCTTTACTTTCAATTTACTGATTTGTCTAAGGATTAAGGAATGGAATACTTTGAGGATTAGTACGGTATTTCGTCCACACAACTTAAGTGGTTCAACGATCTTCTACACATGGTATATTATTAATCAACTCATCAGCATTTTGCTATTATGAAATCAATAATAACAATTCATGTATAAAACTAAGCTCGAATATTTCTTGAAACAACCAGAAAATTACTAATTTATATTGGGGCATTAAGAGTCTCTGCATCACAAAAAACCGATGCTGACCGATCTTCTTTACCGGATTTGCAGAGACACCAGTTATCGAAATAAGATAGTGGGGCCGAAAGGGTAATAGGCAAAAGGCAGTAGTATACAAAAAAAAATAGCCAAGGGTCGATTTCTCAATGTATTATAAGAGGAAACATGTGCATCCTTCGGGTAAACGTTTAAAAATATTATTATTTGGAGATAGAAAAATGTTTTTGTAAAGCGAACCGTTCAAATTATAGAATATCATAGATAAATAACATATATAATTTGTGAGAAAACAAACGTATTTTTTGAAATAAATAATTTTACATTAAATTTTAATCAAGGAAATGTGACATATTTATCTTTCTTAACGTTATAACAAAGATAGATGAAAGGCAAGACCTGTAGCCGTTTGCAGCATTGTTTCTTTGTTATTTTACCATATTTTAATTGAAAAAATATTCATAGGAAACTCAATTTATATAACAATTTTTATAAATATTTCAGTTATTTTAAATATACAATTTTAAGAGAAAACACGTCATTGCTTTGAGAATCAATTGCTTTTACAAAAGGAACCAATTTAGAAGTGTGGGAGAAGTTTAAAGCAATTATTTGTGTATTGTGACATAATAAATATTGTTACTTAATCAATGAAACGTAATTATCTAAAAAAAAAAGTTGAGATATAAAAGATTTATTTAAGAGTCATTAAATCATTATTAATAAGCTGATATATATAAAAAACGACTGATTAAAGATGCAGCGAGGATTTATAATACGGTATAAATCTTAATTAATTTTCTTTGCTTAACGATTCTCGATGAATGGAGGACCAGAGAGAAAAAAGAATATATATTTAGAAGATAGACCAGATTACAGTTATTGTGTAAATGTAGAAAGTACATCATCATTAATGCATTGATAAAGTGCGTGTGACATGGTTATTTATTGGTCGGTTAAGTAGTGATATTTTCGTCGATAAATCAATCTTGAGACTAAAGAGACGGTTTCAGGAGGAGGAGGAGGATGAGGACGTTTCGTTCCCAATTTAGCCCGGTTATTGAGTAGTGACACACGACGAAGCAATATATCCCGAAGCCTCTGAATACCCGAGCCCATTGTAATTTTGAGAATCCGCCGGAGCCCCCATCCGCACTGTCACATGCTCCACATTATAACGACAGTTATAACGATCGCAATAATAATTGTGATAGTAATAACGACGATGATGATTAGGATAATATCCCTGTTCGGATGCATATGCCTACACGTGGTGTGGTGCTGTCTGCATGTGGGCATCGTCGGAGGGGTTGGCCTATGCGGGAAATTGTTGTCGTTTCCTGGTGGATTGCGAATACACAAGTGAACTCATCTATCATTGTACGGTGCGCTCTATTGACTCGACTTACAACACATACACACATTGATTGATAGATGCTAGGAACCGCCGGGCACGAAAATGAATTTGCATCCACCCCTTTCCTCTTCATAACAAATATCGCGAGAGGCGAGCTTCGGGGTACTGCAAGAAGAGGAAAAAAGATGTTCTCAGCCTCCGGATTAATTAATCACGCGCAGTCAAATCTAATTACCCCACCACGACAAAAAAAAAGTTAACCCAAAGTTAACAAACTGATTTCTCAAGTGAAAAACAACGACTTTGATAAATTTATAAACTTCATTTAAGCAAATACCACCATGAAACAGATTTTATTAAAAAAATAACTATTATAATTAAATTTTAGTACATAATTTAGTGAAAAAGTTTCATCAATTTTACGTTACTAGCATTTCTTCAATAAATTTGAATCTAATTTATTATAAAATATCATCATTTTAATGCCAAAAACTAGCGAGATAATCCAAACTGTAAATGATAATGTGAACTATACACATGACGATGCAACTGTGTTAATGGAATTTTTAACTTTGCAATGCGGTTATAATTATAAACCGTACGCCGTCCGAATATTTCAGAAGATTCAACGTACCCACATCGTTACACAACCGCACATAATCACAGACGAATGCCAGCCAACAGGCTTGACACATCCATAAACGAATTGACGTTCAAATTGAATCACACATTTAGTGGCGTGAAATTTCCAAATGGATAAAGTCAATTGCGGTCTTTCCGAAACCTTCAGAGTTTCAATTAAACAGTACGATTATTAATAGTTCTCTCCTCACCGCCCCTCACCCCCTATGTACCTATTTAGACTGCTACAATTAAGCCTGACAAGCTTATAATTTATTACCGAAAACCGTTACAATTTGTGAGTGTTGCACTGATCAGTATAAATAATGGGTGTCATTTAATTTGGAGATGAATCCAGAAGACAAATACTTTCACGAAGTATTCATTACAGTTTATTTAAAGACACAATTACTTAAAGCAATATATCATTATTAAATATAAAGGAGACTAAATCTTATAAGTTGAGCAGTGTTAATGTTGGATTATTTTCAGTTTTTCATTAAATCTAACCTCACTTAATCTAACCTGAATTGACTTAATCTTTATAACGAATTATATATAAAGATGCAATACATTTTACTGGAAGACTTAGGTAAATAGGCCTTTGGTCATTATTGGTATTGCTATTATTATTATTGACACAAACATCTAATAAAATCTAACCTTATTTATAAATTAGCAAAACGTACCTAACCTAACTTAACCCTACTTAATATAACATATCATATTTTTCATATTATCCAATCCAAGTAAATAATAATCTCATATTTTTAACGTAATTAAAATAGAAAATCTCAAAAGTCGAATGAGAACTAAAAATTAAAGTTTTACGTTAAAAATACAAGGTATTAACTTTTAAAAGTTATGATTACATCATCTAATCCGTCATTAAGCCCAACGTTGACAATTTACGCAGTATTGTGGAGGAATCTAAATCCTAAGCTCGAAGCACCCGTAGTATTTCCGTTCGCGAATGAATTGCGACAAATTTTTAATGCGATTTTAATCTCCGTTCTGGTTTCGCTTCACAAAATCCGCAACTACATCATGCGTCTAATGTCCTTCTTGCACGATCTGAACACCGTTGGCTTCATTGAATTAACTGTAGGAAATATTTATAAGTGTTCATCTGCGAGGAGGAAGTAGTTCCATTTTCGGCTCGCAATAAAAACTCAACTTAATTCCTATTGCGTGTAGGAGTTTTCCTTTTTCTCTGTGTTATTTATTTATTTTCCGTTCTTCTTCGGTTCGTTTTGTGGCTAGGAAGAAATATGTAATCTAGTTAAGAGCAAAGCACGCACGTGTGGAATCGTTTCCTTGACTCGTCTTCACTAACGATAAAAGCTATGATATGTTATTGGGTTGGTGGATTAGTGAAATTGAATCAAGGTATTTGCGTTCAGAAAGGTTGCTTTTATTGCAGGAAATTTGAGGTCACATTTTTTTTTTGTTTGGAATCTCCGGCGTTAATGAAAAGCTCGATCAAGTTGCATTGTAATCTGAGCGTAATAAAATAAATGGTCCTCGGGGATTAGTTTCCTTCCCGAATTAAATTGTAACGGATAATGCAATTTCCTCCGTTCTTAGCGCGGGGTGTATGTGTATGTTAAAGTGTGTAAGATTGTGCTGAAAGGCACTCGAAGCAGCCCAAAGTGGTTGAGGTTGAGGAACAAGGAGAGGAGGAATAAGAAAATAAAAGAAGCTACATGAGCAAGTGCTCCAGTTGGTGAACTAACAACACGGAACTCTCTCTCTTTCTCTCCGCGTCCAAGTTTATCTGCCTTTTCCCAACATTAATACGTCACGGTAATTACATTAACGCCGAGCTTTTCATTAAGCCGCGATCGGAACGAGCCGCGTAAATCCTTCATTACTGATTCCGTAAGGGTGGAAGGACGAAAAAAAAAGGGAACTTCGCAGCGAGGGCAAATGCAAAGACAGAGTGGAAATTACCGCACGCAATCCTCCCCCGTCGGAGTAGGCTCGAGAAACAATCCAAGATCAGAGAGATTACAGCCACCCCCGAAGTCGGAGTGACTCGAGGGCAAATCCATTACAATGGACGTGGAGGTAATTGAGAAAAGGCGAGACAGAGTTTTCCCCGAAAATTATCATTCTTTCGCACGGTCCGTGAATTCCGTGACGCACATAAATTACGCCATCGAAGGATCCGCTAGTTCCTCGGCCGTCGATAGATGGCGTCCGCCGAAAAAGTAAAGATTTTCGCGAATTGATTCCGTGCGAAGGGCGCAGATAAATTTCCTTTTAACTCCACTGAAATAAAACCCGATAAGCGAGCGAATTTACGCTGATGTAGCCGATACAGTTATATAAAAGTATATATGACCGGAGGTTTTTTGGGACTTGGGAAGAGAAGAGAAGGCGGAGCGTGAGAGGGTGAGATGAAAAAAATAACAGAGTTGGGAAGAGATGGCCCACCCGATTTGCATTATTGGATGTTTTTATCAGTCATAAAAACACGAAAACAAATTCAATTTCCTAAAATATGTATAAGGGTCCCGGGTTTACTCTTCTCCTTCTCTTTTTGTTCGGTCCACCCTCTCTCTTTCTCTCGCGAGAACTCATATACACACCTAAATATATAGTCTCGTAAAGTGCGTATAAAGATTTAATCTGAAATGAGGAAGAGGAGGGAATGGATAATGGTCCGGTGGAGCGGAGTCTATCGATTCGGGAAACTCAAAAAGAGTCCCGATGGGAGGAAGGATAACGGCGACGCTATACTAATTTTATATTTACTTCGAATGAGATAACAGCCTGTAAAAGAAGTGTGATAGGAACGAAATAGAATGAAGAATTTAATCAGTACCATCTCTGACATCAATCAAAGTGTGATCAACAGTTTGCATCCTCTTCATATTAATACATTCACAATTTGTAGTTCAAATACGTATTTTATGACAAAAAGGTTATTTGAACTTATTTCTATAAGCATAATATTGTGTTTAATGGATATTTTAGATTTATCCGACCTATGTTTGCAAAATGTCAATATACGTAATTTCTGAAAATCATAACCAAATCTATTTTAAACTAAATGAAGATTACTAAATTTCATTACTAATTCTTTTTTTTTGATTTTGGAGACTTCATTAAAACTTTCGAAAGTCAGAACAAGATTACGGTTATTTTTTTTGCAAGTGAGGATATTTTATAGTCTACATCGTTATCTGACATAGAAGCAAAAGATTCAAGAGTTTCACTCTTAATTCTTCAGATAAAAAACTTTCGTAACTAAGCTTGGATATAATTAACAAATAGGTTGAATTGTCTTTGTTGTAACGATGATTGTAGATAGTTTTTTAGTAGTTTTATAATTATATAAAATAACTTCTGATTATTATTATGATAATGCAAATAATTTTAAGAAGAGAAGCTAAATATAGTGATATAATTTATTAAAATTAGTACATATGTAGTGTAATTTCACAGACACTAGATGGCGTAGTGTATAATTGACGGTACTCCTGATGGAAATGTAGTGTGGATGCAGCACATCTCTTATATGTACTGTAACTAATTCACCATGTTATGCATTGTAAGTTTTGAATGCGTGGACATGTAAAAAGGTGTAAAACCTCATTCCGTAACTTAAGATTGTAAGAGGATGAAGGACAGCAATCTCGGAATGAAGTAATAAACGTTTCAGTGAAAAGTAACACGAAAAAAAAGGAACATTTTATTCATCGTAATTGATTGACGTCGTCTGTGCAAGTCGGGACAAATGGTGTGTATCGAATCTGTGTATCGAACATGTAATATGCAAGGAGAATCTGGAGAGGCGGTAAATGAATCGAAGCAATGGCAAATTGAATATTCAACCGTGCTTTTTATTACGAACGCCCCCGCCCTTTTACTTCGACTCGGGGAATCGAAACTAATTTCGGCCGCTCCCAAAACTAAGGCCACTTTAATATTTCACATACTCTCTCTCTGCTCACATGAGAACCGCTCTTTCGCTTCAACTCTCTTACTCTTTTTCCAACCTCGCATTCCCTCCATTCAACCTACGCTTAATAGTTTCCGATACTCGGACCGGATAACGGCTGAGGAACAAAAAGGATATACACACGTTCTTACAGTCCAATAAGAAAGGAAAAGAAAGAAAAGGAACGCTTAATTTATGTGCATGTTCGTTTTGTTCTTGTGCAACATTGAGGTCTTTACAGTTCCCCAAGAACTTTTTAAATGGACACCAAACTTCATCTTCCTTGTCCAATAACTTTTGATGGTTCAATCACCTCTATATTTATTGAAATTTTCAAGATTCTTCATCATATTTGTAATTTAACAACAAATTGCTTAACAATATGAAATAGAGTATGTATTGAAAATATGAGATAGGCAATAATTTTGCACAGAGTAGATTGTAATTTGTATACTAATAACCGCAGCCTTTATATTAAAAGACATTATAATTGAATATTGATAAAACACAAGAATCAAATATGTAAATGCCATTTAATATCTAATAAAAAATGGATAGTAAATAATTAGTATCAATGATACAGGAAAGCCTGAGGGAAATGAATTTCTTAGTGTTAAAATAGCTTTAATCGATACTGGAAACATGGGTCGTAAATATTAGAAATTGTAATTGATTCTATGAAATTAATTGATTTTTTGTGCGGAATTACAGGTTTGAAAACAAGATGTAAATATTGAAAACAAAGTAAACACGAAATATTTAGTTAAGCTGGAAATGATAATGAAATATGTAAAATATCTTAGGAATATTTAATTTTAGTTGATTGTATTAACTACTTGGGGTGGAATAGCTTATATTAATTAGTCCTTGTTGAGTCTTAGTATACTCAAAACTAAGAATCAAGTTATTTTTATGTCAAAAAGTTTACAAAGAAGAAATAGTTCGCTAAACATTGGTTTTATTATTAATCTATTCAGTAGAAAGTATTATATTTTTATTTGAAAAAATCAATGTTTCACATGAATATTATTGTATTAATTGATGACACAATTGATGAAAGTATAGGTAATAAATATACGATAAATCCCAAGTGCGATGGTATTGAAGGCAATCCGATTTGAGTTGGAAATGGGCTGAGATGAATTTCAAATCTGCTGTGAAAAGGATAGGTAAATTACAATGTTTCGCCGAAGTTACTGGTAAACAGCTTGAATAATTCCGCAAGTGGAGAAGATAATGGAGTGTTCGAAGTGTTTGATTCAATGTCTCGTAGTGGAAGTTGCTGGGCTCGGGGACGGGTTGTAATGTTTAAGTGATGACAGGACAATCCGGGGAAGTCCGCAAGGATTTGAGGAGGGCGCACATCGCAGAGTCGGCGTCGTCCCAGGACTACCACTTGCACGGAAGCAAGGAGTAGGCGGCGAGGAAGAGGATGAGGAGGAATCGTCAGCGCTTCTGAATATTTAAAGTGGTCGTGTGAGAGAGCGTGAGACGTCCTCATCATCATCCCCGGAAGACTTGGCTTCATTACCATAGCCATTCTCATAATTACAGGCTATTAACATTCATCATCCATTGTCACCTGACACCCAGGTGCTGCTGCTGCTGCGAAGGGTTGGTTGCTTGGTTTCGTCGGTGCCTTTCTTCGTATCCCGAATGGAAGGGCACCCCTCCAACTCATCCATCCTTTCATTAAAAAGGACGACCGCATTCTTAGCCCCAAACGAGACACGTGACGACGCACACAAAACAATCCGCCCCTCCGGCCTCTTCCATCCAATCCACCCCTTTTCACCCCACAGAGCCGAAATAATAACAATAATCGAGTTACTTTTAATAACTTCAGCTCTCGCTGAAACAAATTGAACGTAATCGAGTTAGGTCCGTGGATTTCGCCGCCGCCTCTTTTCAGGAAACCCGATCGAAAACAGCTTACAGTTACAGAAGTGTTAAAAACGACTTTACTGCCTCTCTCTCTCCTATATCAATGTGCACAGAACGCATACACACGTCCATCGACTTTTTAATTACAGCCGATCCGGACTCGTAAAGCTCGGAAACACCTAATTTACGAACCGAGCCCCGATTTTATTGCGACTCGAAAGATGTAAATTAAAGCCACCCATCTACCCCCGAACTTTCAGCTCCTCCCGCTTTACGGTCTACATTTTAACAGCGCCAATCATAAAACGGCGCCGTTAAATTTATCCATATTATATAATAAATAAATTATAACGTCCGCCGTTGCATTTCGGGACGTTGTTTATGTCGCTCCGGACAATAGCTGCTCGAGCAGAAAATACGAAATTAATTCTGCTAATGAAATTCCCTCGGACAATTTCAACTATCCATAAAACAAATCCACAATTTATCCAGGAAATCGACTGCCTGCGTTTCACTGCAAAGCACATATCGAGAGAAAAAATATTATGGTTTCTCGTTTAATTTGTATTTTCCCCCCAAATTTAATGGCACGAAATTCAATAAAACAATTTCATGCCATTATTTATTTAATATTTTAATGTTTCCAATTAACTTCACAATGGTATTACGTTCAATAAAATACAAATAATATTTACCAAAAGCTTATTTTATTACATCATTTTTATTAGTAATTTAAATTTATTACTAATATTTAAATTATAGATGTTTTTTTTTGGAATAATTGGTTTTCTATAATAGTTAACATTTAGTATTTTTTAAATATTATAATGTTAATCAAGAATATGGAAAACCTGAACACATTTTCAAAGGTACTTTGCACCATTTGTTAGTAAATAAATAAAATATGTATTACATTTAATAAAAGATGAAATTGACTAATTCCGTTACAAATTCTAAAAGAAAATATTATATTAATTTTGTATTATATAGATGATTTCACAGGTGGCTTCATCTAATAGCACTAATACTACACCTGAAACTATTGATTGATTTTCATTAATGTTAAATGCTTCCTAAGTACAATAATTATAGATGAAATGCATTGTATTATGTAACGTGATGAGTATTCTAAAATCGGTCTTTGTTTAATCTCTAAACTGTATAGGTTTAGATGCAGTAATACTTCGATCAGAGTATAATTCCTTTGTTCGTTTTCATGACGAGGGTGGCGAGTCCATCGTGAAATGTGTGATTCGATTTTCGTTTATTAGATGGGAAGAGTTAATGGGTAGGTGCACCGTCGTGGAAAGGAAACGAAAAGAGATAAAAAAATAAAGAAGATAGCCTCGGGACGATGCGTGCCTCGGCAAGGCCAGTGCAGGGCTGACAGGGCTCTGGGGGCGGAGGTCAAACCTCCCGCACATACACACACACACACATGCACAACTTTCTCACGCCGCGTCAGGTGTGTGTGTGTGTGTGATTTGGTGGAGTTGCGATAGAAAGTGAAGAGCCTCGAGGAAGAAGCATCTGAAGGTGCGCTCGTCCCATGCATACTCATACACACCCATCCACCCATGCATGCTCATTCCTTCCCGGCCTTTCATCCTCGAATTAAAATGTTACGACCGAGGTGTTCGGATCAAATGAGGGGAAGAACAGACGAAGAAGTAGAAAAAAGAACACAAGGAATAAAATAAACGACGAGGATGAGCAAAGGGCGAAAGGTGAAGCAGAAGAATGGAAATGGGATGAAATAGAGGAGGAATAGTTGTGAGGAAAATCCCCGGCTCGCATTTGTCACACAACACTCGTCGAATCGTTTGCACTACACTGAACCATTTGTCTGTCTCAACACTAACAACCTTTTTAATGTTGTCATATAATATTTCACAAGTTTTACTCGCGCCCGCAAAGCCCCATTCATCTTAGCCTCAGCCTCAGCTAAATCTCAAAGAACCAACAAGAAAAAAAAAAGGCAAACATTATCACTATCCTCCCCAGTCTTCATTTACGTTGCGTCATTCCTTATATTTCTCTTCCTTTTTTCTATGCTGGAATCCAAAAATAGAAGAAAAAAAAGCTAAGCTTTCGAATTAATTAATTGCGAAGCGATTTCGGTAACTTTGGTCGAAGCTCGGAGGGGTTGAGAAAGGATTTGGCCCCACGAGAGATCTGAACCTAAATCCACTGTTCCAATAATATCCGTCGGCTTTACCTATGTATGGATGTATCTATGGACAGGTTTATGACCACGTGAATCACTTCAGATAATTTCCTAAAACTTCAACTTTCAGCGACGTTATTCAGATGTCGATCGACGGACAGTCCGTTTCGATTGTCCCTCCGTTTCCATAACTGACATAACAACAAGCAGGTGCATAAAGAATATAAAGAGATTTCCAATAATTGACATTTTTATGCACTGCAATTTTTATCGATTTGATTGACATCCACGACGTCCGTAATACGTCAATGCCACCTGCTTATTTATTTGGATCGAACATTTAAAGCATAAATTCAGCTCTTTTCAAATATTTCATGATCCATTTTCTTCTGCTATAATTCTTATTATTATTCTTTTTTTGTAATACAAAAAACATCTTTGAAATTATAAAAGTAATTAATCAATTTAACTAAACTAGTTGTAAGTCCATTTGTAAGATTTGTATTAAAACTTATTAAATCTTACCACAAAATATCAAAGCAAAAAAGTTATTATTATTTAAAGATTCATCACTTTTGAGATTCAATAAAATGATTTGCAAGAACTTAATATTTCTTCAACTAACTTTGCTCTATAATATTTACTGATGAGACAACTAGTACATTAATTAACTTATTATTAATAACAAGGAATTACAACAGGAAACAATTGCTCAATAATAAGGAAAATTGATCTTGATCTACAAGTGAAAAAAAAACTGAAAGATTTTTTTAATTAGATTTTGATTGGTTTTCGATAATGAAGTCGATTCAGTTGAAATTTTAATCAAACACGGAAACCACTTAGATTGCTTTTAATTAGTAATAAACGAGAAACCATATCGAAATCTGAAGTTTGAGGGTACTGTGCACTCGCACTACACAAACTTGAGAAAACTTTTGGAGAAGAGGGTGAGTCCCACCACTTGCGGGGGGCATATGCGATGCTACCCCCCATGTATCGGGGGGAACAGTGCCGCAGGGGCGGCTAGCATACACGATTACTATTTACTTAAACTCGCGAGTTCTCATAAATATTAAATCTGTTGCTTAATTGCAACATCCCGGACTGCGAACAGAGTGAATATATATCTATATATGCATCGTCCCCTCTTTAATTATACCTCGAATTGAAGAGGGAAAATCGGTAATCAAAGACGGTATGCGATTTCCATTCGAGCGAGCCTGAAAATAAATAATAAGGTTATGCTCAAGAAGCAATTAGAAGCGCATAAAAGGGATCGACCGGAGGGAAAAAGCGATACTTTATTTATTTATTTTTCCACTTCGGTTATTGCCCGTACATTCAAGTAAATTTAATTACTTTGCCCTGCGCGTATTTCTAATTATTTCGTTTCCTCCGTTCGAACCATTTCATTCGACGGCTCGCCTCGCGATTTCCTTATACATTTTATTTATATTTTGCGCTTTAAATGCATCGAGAATTAAAGTTATTTATGCCCTGCACTCAAATCCGAAGCGAGAAGGGAGGAAAATTGCGCGGAGAGGGAAAAGGACACGGCGCCCTGAAAGCTTTGAAATAATGAAAAGAGTCCGCAATCTATACAAGCACACGCTCGAGCCCGGAATCGTACATAGAGGATATAGGTTTTCGTGAGCTTATGGATTGCAACAGGATTAAAACATTACCATGCCAACATGCTGGGGTGGCCGTGTCAAAGTTGACAGGTCGAGAGGGATGAAGGAGGGGTTCGGTTTGGGTTGGGTTGGGTGACTGTGCTTCGCTGCTAAGTGATAAAACGGTTGATGCGGGGTTTCAAGGGACCGACGTCGGCCCTTTTCTTCCGCAAATCCGGGCCTGGATTAGTGCATCAGAACGCCTCGTCTGTAATCGCTAATTTCATCAATCAACTTTTCGGCTTTTCCTACATTCCGGAGAAGATCCAGCAACATATGGTTGAAAAATGAGGACAAAGCCTTACGTTCATATTTTTTTCCTATTGCTTATGATTCGGTCGTCGGCGTAATCCTCGATCGTGGGCCCGCATTTAAATTAAGCAATTCAATAATCTATTTAGTGGATTATCCACTGATGGAATCTCTTCATCGAAGCATCACTTTTGCTGCGAACCAATTTCAAATAGGAAAACGCCTACGTAGATTATGACAAACATTTATCGATTCCACTCGTCACAATTGAATCCAATTTATTATGCTATAAATACTATTATCAATAGATTAGAAAGCTTCAAATCTTATTTTTATTACTAGCAAAGCATATGTTATTAAATATATTTCATTCAGTCATAAAATACATATGGTTATACCTAATTGCAATATGAGGAAAGTTCAATGACTTTAATATGAACGCACCAATTAATTTCTGTATTTGTGCAATTCTTCGAAAACTCCATCAAGTAAATATAAGAAGCACTTTCCCGACACGCATGATACTTGAGAAGTCACACGTATCTGCACACCATTATATTCCATATGATGCGTCCACACTGCGCGTGACAGGACACATAATTGTCAATCAAACGTATCTAATATACTTTAGTTTTGTTTATTAATAAAAATATAATAGTATGTAAACTTCAAATGCATGTTTATATCATTATTATTTTATTTCACATATTATTGCAAAAATATTGGAAATATTTGTTAAATATGTTAAATATATTATTTCAATACATGTCTTATTTTCAGAACAATATCGTAAATTTGCATTTTTCGTTATATTGAGTTTATATATTTGTTGCAAAATTACAAAGAAATGACTATTTCTTACTTGCTCTTTAGTCCAAGTTTTGAAACACCAAAACTGGTTATTTTTTCAATAACAAATAATTTATCTGAACTAATCACAGTGATTTATTCTAAATCGTATTTTATGTAACTTGAGCAGACAGTAAACGCATCGCAGGATCTCGTAGAAAATAAAAAAGAACGAGCAACCAACCTGCACAAAAAGGAGCTGCAGCATTTACATGTGTGTGCATAAATCTTTTCCCATTTCTGACCAAATTCGCGTCGGCGTAAATTCCAACATCCGCATTAGCTGCAGAAGCTACCCCCAACAACCTATTCTATTTCCACTTTATTTATACCCTCACTTCGTCCCGTTCTCCTTTATTTATTTACATACATTTTTTGTTCGCGCTATCCTCTTGTTTTGATACCCAGGCCAAATGGGCTCAAATGAATCAATCAATAGAATTGAATCGAACGACCCGGAACGTAACGTAACGGCGTTAAACGCTGTTGCAACCAGCACACATGCATGTATTCATGTGTACACACATATATTTGCACGAGGACGTGCATAAAGCCAGACGCGCAATTTCCAATTTGCATTTCGAATCCTTTATTGTTGGTTTCATGGTCAGCAGGCTCAAATGAACATTCGCATTATATCCGTGCCATTTTGCACGGGCCCATAAATTATTTCAATTATCAATAACATCTCTCTATACTTCTCCTCATCTCTGTCTCTCTCTCCCCCTATACAGCACACCCTCTCGCTTTCCATCATACATACGCATTCGATTCAATACAAACCTTCATCTCTATTCCGCACATAACAGAACACAGCATTCGCATGATGAACTGAATTTCCGAAGATCCCCTTTTCATCCTCCTTTTTATTTCCCTGCCTCGCGGCAAATTATTCCGCTTTCCTTAATCCATCAATTTGTATGGATATCACCGCACGAAAACGTCAAACGCACGCAGTTTTTTTTTTATTATTTCTTTCCTTTACACGCTCCTATTTTTTACTTTCGCTTCTTTCCTTTTCTTCGTTTTACTCCTTTCTCCCTTCGGTAAAGGATTTATACCCATTTATTAGGGTATCTCATCTCATCCTTTTGCAAACGCACGCAAACACAGACATCAAGCAATCGAATTAATCGCTCGAAAAATCAATGGCCTCGATCCTTCGTTATTAGCTTGCAAACTATATTAGTGAAGTTTGCACAACAACAACAACTCGTAAAGAACTGTAAATATACTGGATCAGCATCGGATTGTTGAGGTATCAGATTCAATGACCTGATGTAATTTCTCAATCCAATGCTGATTCTTTATACCCAAATACGTATAAAAATATAGGGAGAAACTCCACAAACAAATTCGTTGCATTGGCAACAAAAGAAACTACAAAAAATAATGGTTTGGAGCGACCCTCTTCTAGATGTAAAAACTCAAATAACCATGCAAAACAACCTATTTTAATACATAAAACAATAAAAACATAATTAAGTTATATTACAATTGTGAGATGCTTACAACGAACATGGGGCATGAAATAGCACAAAAAGTTTTCTTGAACCAATTGTATAGCTTAATTGTATAATCAAACCTACAATTTTCTAGAAGAATTCTATGAAACATACATCAAGAAAAAGCACTACAAAATGTGAATATTAATAATATTTGCAGTTTAATTTTAACAGTTTTTAAATTATAAATTTATAAATAACTTGATTTTTTCTAAAGAAATTTAGAATGTAATTCTGTGATATTAAATCTACAACGAGTGTTTTGCTGTACCCGTATTTTAAATCTGATTGAAAGCATAATGCTGCGCCCACACTATGCGTGATACAAGACATAAATGTATATCAACTCTTGGAAGCATTGCTTGCAAATACAGCTGTCAAATCAATTTTAAGTGCAATCTCGTAGAAAAGAAAATGAGTGTCATTGAATTTTGCGATTTATTTGTATTGTAAATATGACGTTTAGACGAGTGGTCTTCAATTCGTAAACCGTAACTTTTATTTCAATATTAATGTGATAGTTATTATATCAGATTATTTATATAATTATGAGATTTTGTATATTATCCAAGAATTGTAAGAATGACTTTTGATAATATTGATTAATCCTGACAAATGATCTTGTTAAAAAAAAGGTGTAATTGATACAAGAAATGTAAATGAAAACAGATGGAAAGTAATTTGAATGGCTAGACTCATTGAATTAGGTTAGTCAATTTACAGAAACGACCTCGACCCGCGAAAACTTAATTAAAATAATAACGAGCGCCGCAGCGGCGAGAACGGCACTCGCAAAATGCAAAAGCGTTTTTAGAAAGTGATAAAATTTGATATTTGATCGTCCGGATTTGTGACGGGATTGGCGGAGGTTCTCCGGAATTAGTGCGAGGTTTTGCGAGTGAATTAAAGTGGATCCAGGATCATCCTCAACCCGCTCCTTCACTTCATGATCATCAACGTATGTATGTCTGTACGTACGTACTGATATGGTGGAACGTGCAAGTTGATGCGAAATGTAATAATCTATCTTAAATGTAGTAATATGGCCGGAATTAAATGCTCCGGAGCAAAACGTGTATAAGCTGAAATATCATTAGTTGTATTAAGTTAATTACGTAACATTACGTTTTATCATATCAGGCCGGGAGGTTATTAAGATTGTTGAAATGTTTGGAGCTGGTGCGCTCGGAGTGAGGATGGAGCAGGATGCAAGCAAGGATGCTGAAAGTGGGCGAGCGAGAGAGTTAGAGGTCGGGTATGGAGCAGCAGGTTTGATACAAGTAATGTGAACGTTGGTTGGCTTTTCGCCGACATTGTCTGTGTGTTTGTAATTTGTTTTGCTTTTGGCTTTATCATGTGGCCTCCTCCTCATCCTCCAAATACTCATCGTCCTCCTCCTCCTCTTCCTCCACCAACGTTGAATTCTATAAGCTTGTATGCACGGTGCAGGGAACGACCTAATCACTTAATTACATTAGCCGAACTCGACTAAAACTGGTCAAACAAAGTCCCAGGGGTGACGTCTTTTCAGATATATCCTCGCGGAACACGGAGACCAGACCAAGCGTTTCGTATAAATCTCAACCTGACCTATCCACCTATACACACCGCAACTCTTGCATCCGAAAAAATAAAACTCCCGACTTTCCTGTTCGCAAAACAACCCATCCTCTTGTTCGATATTAGTTTATGTAACATGCTTTGCTTCGGTGTGCTACGCAAGTTTGAAGTGATTTTCTATGTCGTTATTACCATTCTTGGATGCTGAAATATAATATCCAAAACATGTACCACATGTAACATCGAAATTTGCTTCGTTAAAGTTATAGTTTCAACAACAAATATTATTAACTATACCTATTAGGATTTATATTATTTAAAAATCATTATTAGTCCACATAGACCAAATGTCCATAGATTTTAGTAATACTTCATTTTTTTTGTAGTTACCAGTTGTAATACATTTTACTATTACTATTAGTATTAACTAATAACAAATCTATATGAAAATACATTTTTTTTGAAAATAAAACAATTCCTCCAACAGAAGAAAATGATATATATTTGTACCAATGATTGAAATAAGTTACTTATAAAAATTACATTAAAAATGAATTACTCAAGTTAATCATATTCGAACATCAATTTTGAGAGAAATTTCTCGTTATTAACAATACTAGAAGTGTTGTATTTGCAGTTCAAATTCATATTATTGTATCGAAATTAACGAAACATAAATAAACGATGCGCTAAGTCTGGATAATCCTGGATTACAACATTTGAATTATCGAATATCTCACGTTTACATTTACAACCACTTTGCCTGTAATCCTTTAACAAAGACCAATAACATCCTAATTAATACCACCGTTGTTTACAGGACATCCCTTCCCCTTTCGAACACATTAGCTTATCCAATTACGATATGCACAATAACATCAGTTACACAATTACAATGTGTAAAACATTAACACTGACAACTAACTAAATAATTTATATTGTATAATCAATATATTAAAGTAAGAACATTAAACGTTTTCAATTAATTTTCTACACATTAATTTTCACAATTTATTAATATAAATGGGACATTATTATTTTAATAAGTAGCGTTATTAATATTATTATAAAATCATTATCATCTTGTATGTGAAAATCTAATTGAATTATTTATTATAATTCTAATACATAGCTTTTTTAAATATATTTATATGTAAAATTTTGTAAGAAAATTTCAATTGATTTGATATTAATTTAACAAAATTGTAAATTAACATTGAAATATTGTATATTTTTTGTTGATATGTTATATATAAATATGGAAAGGACAAAGTATAATGCCTTGGGGTACAATACATAATACTTAATTACAACTGAGACAAAGTAGTTTGTATTGGTTTTCCTTAGTTATAAACTTCTATTAATTATAACTTTTCAAGTAATAAAGAAAAGTCAATCGAACTGAATTTGTTACAATAGTGATCCAGTATTATTAATTTGATTGCATTCACCAAAGTCCTTGGATGTTCTACAATAAATCCCACTATTCGAAGAATCCGAACTTCGGCGCTAATCGCACTAATAAAAACCGCTACTTCTGTAATCACGGATAATCTCGGTCGTAACGGGTGTAGTAAAAATATCCCGGCTGAAGGAAAATGGAAGAAAGAGAAAAAAGTAGGAAACGGGGCAAAACTGAAACGAAAGAAACGTAGGATTGCGGAGACAGCCGAGCCTCGGAACGGAATTCGTTCACGCAATAAATTTGTTCCTTTTCTAATTCCCGTTCGCACGCAATTATTTTCCATAAAGTTAATTAAGATTAGACCTAATCTCGTTTTGCCTGATTTACATAAGCTTTCAATTTTTATACCAAACACGGGCGCACCACGTGAAACGATGCAAAAAAAAAGAGAGAGAGAGAGAAAGAAAGAGCAAAGCGTTACCTGCAGCGTAACGTAAGGAAAAACTTATAAATAATACATTAAATGAGTATTTCAGACGCAGGCGAAGTAATTAATTAATTTGCCTCGCAGATTTATGTAACGCGGTATAAGGAACGATTAAACTTGATATCTTGGATCGACATTAAACAGTATTTGTTTAGCGCGAAAAAAACTTTATTGATACGATTAATATATTACACTTAGGGATTTATTACCCAGTATAAAATGGAATTGCCTTAAACCATTTAACGTTGTATAATAAAAAAAATCCTAACATAACAAAATACAAGAAAATAAGAACTTAAAATTTCATTTTTCTACAAAAATAATTTATGATACTACTGTATTTACATTTCAAGTTATATAAGCATATATTTAACGTCAAAAAAGAAGTAATTTAAGTAATTAAAGAGAAAAGAAAACTTCTGAAAATGGAAACGAATTAATAATATATACACACAGTAACATTCGGATGGAGACTAAACCTGCAAACAGGATTGAATCAGATTGAACACTGGCTCAGAGATTGGCGCATTAAAGCCAACGAAACGAAATCTACCCATGTTACCTTTACTATGAGAAAGAAAACATGTCCACCAGTAACCTTAAACAACAAATTACTACCACAAGAGGAACACGTAAAATATCTTGGAATGCATTTGGATAGACGACTCAACTGGAGAGAGAAAGCAATTAGGTATAAGATTCAACAACTGTATTGATTACTTAGGAGAAAATCAGTGCTATCACTAGATAACAAATTACTAATTTACAAATCCATCCTCAAACCAGTTTGGACATATGGAATACAGTTGTGGGAGCAACTCCAACATCGAAATACTACAGCGATTCCAATCGAAAACTTTGCCCACAATTACCTGGTATGTCCCCAACAGTGTTTCACACAGTGATCTACAAATCGGAACAGTGAAAAGTGAAATTACTAAGTATAGTGAAAGGTATCAAGGAAGACTCCAATCACACCCAAACAAACTAGCTGAAAATCTTCTAGTTAAGCAAATACAAACATACAGACTTAAAAAGTGCAACATTCTGGACTTACCACATAGATTTAATTAATATTATTATATTATATAAAATTATTATAAGTTAATTTTTATAGATGGACACTGTTGAGTTTCCCATCTACATGACAATTGTACAATTTGCTTAATGTCCTATTTGTGATAGATAAAACTACGTAAATAGACTATTTTTGTTCCATATTATAGCTAAATGCATTAAATAAATTAATGATAATGGTACACTCGATAAATTTCCTCAATTTACAATGGATGCAGCAGTTCCATCCTCTCTCATCGTTCCTCAATTACCTCGAATTACATCCTTAAAAGTAACAATTTCTTACGATCACTATATTTTTATACAGCATCAGTTATTTATATTTCTGCTCGTATTTTATCGCATGCCGAGCTCGCATGCGCTTGCAATTTTCAGACAATTACTAATTTACAAGTTAATTCCGGTTCAGCAATGGCAATAATGACGGTGATGTAGGTAAAAGGAAGAGGGCGGAATACAAGCAGGAGGAAGCAGAAGGAGGAGCAGGAGGAAATGCTGGCTGCTGTTTGTTTTAGTAGATGAGTCGTATATATTTTATTAAGGGGCAGCAACGTGTGTGTGTGTGTGTGTGTGTATTCGTGCATGTATGCAGTATATGTATACGTGTGTGCTTGTGTATGAGCTGCTGACGTTTAAAAAGCAATTACAGCTGTTTGCTCGGCTTTCGCACTGCGCATTCATTATATAACAATCAGATGCTGATAGAGTAATTCTAATTAGGTCCTCGCAGGATCCTTACGCAACACACGTCGCCTGCGCGATTTCTTCCCTCACCCGGGGTGCCGGATTCCTTTCTTTCTTGTCGCACGTTCGTGTCGACCTCAATTACACAAAAATTCGTTACAATTATATAATTATACACGATTGTGAATGACATACACACACACACGGAATTCACGCTGCCGGCCCTTTTTCCACTTTTTCTTCTTTCTTTACCGTTGCTTTATGCCTGTCGAAGGCAAAACAATATTTGGTGCGGTGGATAACGAAACGGAGGCTAGAAGCATCCGGTTATTAACCCTTAACGAATGCCATGGAAACGTCCCATTACCGCTGGTTATTATTGTTATTACACGGGGAGACCATTAAATTAATTAGCGCAACTGCTTGATTTCTGTTTGATTAAACTGTAAGAACAATGTGTGTTGTATTGTTGCGTTCTTTTTTATAAGTATTGTAATTTAGTCTGTTACATAATACATTGTTAACAATTACTTCAATTAGTCGTATGAGTAAGGTAATTTTCAGTTCAAAGACTGCAATGAAGATTCTGATCTTCCTACAAACGATCAACTAACTGCACCTGGTAAATTTTCTGTAATTTCTCGTATCAAGATTCGTTACATCAAGATAACTTTAATTAAATTTGTAAACAAATATTGTCTTATATTAATTATATTGAAAATCCAATGTTTATTAAAAAAAAACTTCGAAAAAGTGTATTACATTTTCGCTTATATTTAGAAAACTATTTACTACAAATGCATAATTAAGTAACAAAATTAAAGTTACGTAATCAGCCTTTAAAACAAACGTACTGGTTTAGTTGTACTATTTGTCATATAGATTTGTCAAATTTAAAGAAAAAATGAGTAATGTCTTTACATTTTTGCTTATATTTTGTAAAGTTTTAGCGACAAATACATAATTAAGCAACCAAATTGAAGCTAAACAATCAGTCTTTAAAACGTATATACTAGTATAATTGCATGTTTTGTCATCTTGAAGAAATATTTGTTTACGTGTTGTTTAATTATTTGTGAATTTTTCAATAATTACATCTCAATGCCAAATTACTTTCAAAAGTTAGTTGCCAAATACTACATAATGAATAACTTATATAATTTGATTATATACATTAATTCATTTGAACAATTAAGTTAAACTGGACAATAGGAAGAAGTGTGTACAATGGTGGTTATTGAAGTTTCCAGTATCTTTGACTATTGTAACTGCTTTGGGGAGTTTATTGTTGAATGGGTTAATTCCAGGTAGTCGTAACAAATAATTATGTACAACCAAATAATGAATGAAAATTATATAGTTACATTTCTTAGAAACAATATTTTGAATACAATTTAATAAAAAAGGAAATTATTAATTATTTTATTTACAAATTTGTATGTCCTAATTTCATATAAGCATGAAAATCATCATTAAAGTAGTGTTTTCTTAAAAAATCAGTTAACAATCACTGTTTATTAATTATCTTTTACTAAATGAAATATAATTAGTTTGGATTAAATAATTTCATTTTGATCTATTATCTACAATTTATTTATTTTTTACAAATTATTTTGAAAAAAAGCTGCCCTCAATCCGTGCGTAATTTAAAATTCCACGCAGCAAATTCCACTCAATTTCGCATCGTTTCATTCCGTGAATTACATATGAAACATCCAATTAATTAAAACTATTTTCCTGATCCTGTTTCAGTTCCATCCGCTGTTCCCTTCCAGCCACCATCGCCTTTTTTTTTCATAAACCTCTGCGTGTTTTTTTTTTCATCCTGCAGTTTGCACCACTATGAATATATTCTGATGGTTCGGTGTGCGTCGGTCAGTAAATTTCCTGGAACAAACGCCGCGAAAACCGGTTGAAATTTAAATTGCGAATCGATAGATTAAAATGTATTTCAATTGCAGCCGTTCCATTCATTTGATGATGAGGGGTGGTCCCGGTCAACGAGGAAAAAAATCACACCCCTTCCTCTTCTAACTCACCCTAAAAACCGGACATATGCACGCAAAAACGCAGAGTGCTCGCGGTTTTGACTGGTGTGTGTGTGGGTTGTTTTTTTTTCACGATTTCGTTTCGCGTATTAAACTAAATCAAAGCTCTGTTTCAGCATTTCATTTCATAAAATCTGCGATTTATTATTATTTATTGAATGACAACATCAGCTTATTTAGTAAAATTTACAATATTTGTTGTTACTGCATTCAGGCATATACAAAGAGCAATGTAGTATTGATTGTGGTTTTTATTTATTCCATAGTTGAACATTCATAAAGTTTTATAATATATTTAGAGAAATCTCCTATCTGATGCATATAATATATTTAGTAAACTGCTTAGTTTTATTCAATATATAAAATTTAGAAAAAATAGTTTGGATGTGTACAGAAAGACTTATATCGATTGGACACTCTAAGTGTATTTTTTGGGACTTTTTATGAACTTCATCTTAGCAATATAATTACAGTAAGAAAATGGTCATTATTATCTTTAGAATGAGACCTATAAACTATATCAGGTAGTATCAGAGGAACCACAGGGTAATGTTGTGGGTCCTATTATAAATTTTATTTAAGCAACATAATTACAATAAGAATATGATAATCTTTTCTCTTTAACAAGTCTTCGAATGACTCAAGGGACCCACAGGGAAATTCTATGGGTCCTATATTAACCTTATTTTCCATCTACAAATCGCTTGTTACACTTATTAATTGATATTATATTATTCGGTAATTAAGAGGAAAATGGAATTAAATGAACATTTTCTATGAATTAGTTAAGCTTGAAAGGTTCGTGAGTTGTAGGAATCTGAAGAATCTAAGACACAATGCATCGATTCGGTTGATACAAAGTACGTCGTGCAATCTATTTCAAAAGAACTACAACCTTTTGTCCGCCAGGAAAGTGATGGTTTTTTTTTCTTCATCCAACATTTTACGCTCTTAATATGCATTGTTCGTTGTTATAACAAATGGAGAGCAAAACGGTGCGAAAGGAGCGGATGAAATTTCACGCTCAAATTGGCAACTAAACGCACAAAGCCTTTATCAATTTACTAGACTTTGTTATTTCTGCTTCGCTTTTGCCTTCGATTAATTTTTCAAATAGCAAAAGCAGTAGCAACAACAACAACAACAGTTACAAAACAGAGCTCAAAAAGTGCAATTCAGACTCTCTAGCAGGCAAAAAGAATAAATTCGGTTTGTAGTTTATGCGGACCCGGTTTTTGTGTAATTCAGTCAGAAACTGGGGAGATCTCTGCGTGATTTGCATATTTAAATCGTTTATATTGTATTTTATTCTCTATTTCAGTTTTCCGGTGGAGGGGGGGGGGTTAGGTGGTGAATCTACAGGGCGTTTCGTATTTGCGAATATTCAAATCGAGCTCTCACCTCATCGGATTTAAATGGAATCGAGAAACTTTGCTTCAAACTAATTTTCATTGAATACATTTAACCGTACTTTAAAAGCAACTTTACTTTGGAGTTATTTCAGAGAAACGGTTTTAATTTCGTTTCATTCTTGTACAAGATGATTCTTAATTATGCGCATATTATGTTTATAAAACAAAACTGGTATAAATTTACGTAGCTTTCTCAACGTCGAAACCATTTGTATAGAGGTTCGCGTGTATCAATTACACTTCGTAATTAACCATCAATCACAGAAGAAATGTGTAATTTGTATGCATTATTTATGGGATAAAATGTGTAATTCATTAATTTATTACATCAAGATTTTCAAATAGAAATGTTTGGAATTGAAAATGTCTTAAAATTTTCCTGTTTTACAACAAATTGTAAAAATTATATACAAATTAAGTGTTAATGTTAATAAAATATTGAATTATAAAGAATAATTTTGATTAAATGAAATTGAAAAATCGAAAATTTATTTAAAATTACTTAATAATTACTAAATAAACAACTACAAAACATATAAACTCAATATAATAGTAATGCAAAGAACAGCAAATGTAATGTTATTGCTGCAAAAAACTATAGATAATAGATATTTCTGCCAACATCAGTTAGTTAATATATATTTTTAGTTCAGTTAACACACATATTGTATATACAAATAGACATATTAACGTACTCGATGTTCATACGAACGTACACTTAGCACTTGAAATCATTTATTACATTCATATACGTATTACAAAACTTTCTTAATAATGATAAATGTTAAATGAATCCTGACTGTAATTACAAAAGTTGTGAAGCTATGAAACGGTTGTTTTTGCTTTCCGAAGACCCTGTATGTATAAAATATATACATGTATACTTGCATACATAAAACAGCAACATCTGCCGTTGGAATTTTTATAAATTTAAAGATCCCCGCGAGCGCGAAATGAATTTAGCTTTTGTGTGCGAGTGTGAGCCGAAGCCGCCGCCGCCGCTTTATTAATTTCACGGCGTGTCTGTGAAAAGGGCGGCAAAAGGGGGGATGAAGGGTTAGGAAGGGCAACTAGGCTCAGTGGGCGACGGCAGCAGAGAACATCTGCGTATGCAGGATTTGCGCAAATTAGAGTGCGCGGGATGAATCCATGATGAGTCAAGGATTAGTTATTAGATGACAGGTGTATTTAGTGTACTGACTCGTCCCCTCACTTCTCCGCCAGTTCTCGCAAGGGGCGAGACGAGTCAAAAACAATCCCCCGCAGCGTAGAATTTCGCATGTTTCCAGAGAATTTCATACAGGCGCGACGCTACAGGAATCTTCAATTACCTTTAATTATTTCCGCCACACAACTGCAACCAAAAAAAAGAGACAAATGAAAAATAAACGAGCTACATACCAATTTCTGAGCAATTTCCATGGACATTCACATCAAAACAATTCCCAGAATTGATTAACTAACACGTATTTTACTAAATTTCAGTAATTTTAAAAACTGAATGACCTCTATTCAAAATCCAAAATTGTTCCTATCCTCGATAGGTACCTCACCCTTGCCTTTAGATTTACTTTAAAAGATTCCAATTTATCCTCTCTCATTTTATAAAGCTTTAGAATGAATCATGTAAGATTCTCTGCATCTGAAGACCGTATTCCTGTGTTAAAAAAACATTAACGCCTGATTATGAAAACCGTTGGAAACGACGTCTGAGATTGAAGATCACTGCCGAAGATTCTTTTGGTTCTTCTCGGTCGCTCGTAAAACATGCGATATCTGTTCAATGCGACCCGCAGGTAAAACGCGAGCCGAGAAGATTAAAGCCAGATTAATCTTAATGTTGTTGGCAATTCCGCGAGTCCCGGAGACGTGGGCAGCTGCAAATGATGAAAAACGAGGAATGCGAGGGAACAGTAGTCCTGGACACGCGAAATGTCATATCGCCGAGTCCGAGGATAAATTATAATTTTATTGGTCCGCAAGGATTGCGTGCGTGAGCCGTTTCAATCGTTACACCAGTTGTTGTTGGCCTGTGCTGGATGTGCATTTGTGAAGCCGCGAAAGTAATTACAATGGCATCCGAACAATGGTGTTTTCCTCTTTCTCTCCTGTCCATTCCGTCTATTCCACGTCCCTTTCTATCCTACCTATTTCTGTTGTATCGTTTTAATGGATTTGTACAGTGGTGTCGTTGGAAGAGTGTTGCGGTGCTTTCGGGGCTTTTGGTAGAGCAGTTGGAGCCCGTGCCTCGAGCGGTGTAATTTTCGAAACCTCCAAATGTGTCAATGCGGTGATTTTCGTGAGAAGATTTCGTTTACTACCTAAAAATCCTTTTTGCTTTGTTTTCTCCCAAAAATGCTGCACATCTAGGTATAATCCTAGAGACGAGGACTCCTCTCTGCGCTAATCAAAATAAATGAGAGACGGATTATCGGATGGAAATGAAATTAAAGTTGAAACTGCTGCGGGCTACAAAACCCGAAACGTAATACCATTACATGCTCTACAGTTTCCTATGTATTGCGATTTTTTTTGCTACTGTAATGCACTTGTTGATGTATTTTTTTTTGTATTGCATTGTATTGGACGTCTGCTGTTGTTTGCATGCAATGCAACGAGCTTCAGTTTCAAAACAGGTTTAATTTCATACTAGAATTTGTTGTTTTCGCATGTTGTTTCATGGAATATATTAACACAAATAGATAAATAGGCTGCAGGGGGAGTTATCGTGGCTCCACTCAAATTTATCTGAAGGTGAATTTTATTACATCCACTTTTTTTTATACTAAATTTTTATTATTTTATATGATTCATTTTTAAATTGTTTAATAATGGTATAATTGTGAAATAATAATCTTACAGGATTAACTTAAAATATCTAAAAGGTGTTATTATTTATAAGACAGAGTGACTTCTCAAATAAATGTTATGATAATTATTCAGATCACTTTTAATTTGATATTAATTACAAAATTATTTCCGATAACTTCATTAAAAAACTATAATTATCAAATTAGTTACTAAGTAACAATAATGATTTATATTCATCTTATGATAGACAATTGCTAATAACTTCTCAAGAAGGCTATAAATGTTATGTTAGTTAACAAAGAAGGATTATTATTATGATACTTCACAATTGTTATGAATATTTTGAAAGTTGCTACAAAGTTATTTTTTGTTTTGAATAGCAAAACAAATGCTGAGGAATTTCAAAGAATGCTATGATAATTGTAACGGTTATGAAGAAGCTTTCAGGTTAATATAAATCTGTTGACATCTTTAATAGTATACATTTGTCACATTGTGATTGTTTTTGCAAAATGGTTCAGTTTTTTTATTGCTGCAAATTTTACTTTAAAATTATGTAATAGATTGATTCGAATTTATTATTAGCTCTAAAAAAAATCTGTTTATTTCAGGAAATATTTTTGTTTGAAACGTATGAGGCATATAGATACTGCAGTAATAATATGAAATAAACATGTTAGTATAATGGATTAAATTGTATAATTTGATGTAATTTTCGTGGAGGACAGAAAGGCAAGGAGCAAGGAGGATGCGCCCTTCGAGAATATGGGTTTTGGTAAAGTGCACATCGTACATGCACCCGTTATGTTTAACTTTTCCGGCACTTAAACAAGGGCTCGTATCGTTTTCATTAACATTAAGATCGTCATCTTTTATTGTTGTTATTAATATTCATGGTGCTTTCATTGCGCGACGGGGAGAGAGCAGCCCATTCGCTTTGGTCTTAATGAAAAGTTATCGAAGGAGAATAAGAAGTGAGGGAATGCGGGGTGGGAGAGGTTTTAAGAAAGGAAAGAAAGGTGGTTGCTCGGTGAGAAGGATGAGGAAGTATGAGAAGAAGAAGAAGAAGAGGAGGAAGGCGGCCGCCTTTAGATTTTAATTCAATTAAGGCCCCTAATAATTTTCACGCCGCTTTAACTTCCTTAAAGCCCTCCTCCCTGTCCTGTCCTTTCGACGTCATTCCTGGGAGGATTATTAATTTTTCGAATTTTCCTTCTCACATTAGACGACTAAAGACAATGGCAGCTCGGTGGAATGCATTTTGCGTAATATTTTCCGAAGCCCGGAAATTTCAATTACGTAAACTTGTTTACCATGAACCTACCCCTCAAGATGACGAACGCAAGAAAGAAAAAAAAAACACGTAACGAAATTACAATTTGCGCCGAAAAATTAGCTTTCGTATTTAAGAAATTTGTTATTCAAATATATTTATAAGGGAAAAAATATACTTTAAAGAATTTGGATGTCCATCAAAATCTTATATATTTACAGCTTTATGTTATCAAAATTGATATTTTACTAAAACTGTATGACATTATTAATATGATAAATGTACAAAATAACATAAAACATAAAAATAACTTAAATTTGTTAGAATTAATCTTATTATAAACAATAATTATTAATGTTTTAACTTGCATATGATTAATATAATTTACATAAACACAAAGAATTGACTTATGAATCATGAATAGAACAGCTGTTGACGATACAATCTAACAAAGACTGAAGTATATAATTATGTGTAATAATTTGTAATTAAATTCACTCTACTTTTAATGAAGCCGATTTTTTGTGTATTCACCCTTAAACAGTTATCTATTTTTATAAAATAGTTTGTAATGAACACAATCATTACGATTGTAATGAAAACAATAAAAAAATATGATATATTATTATAAAAAAATATTCTTAAAGCAACTATGAAAACATTAACATATTTGTTAAGAACTGTTCTACTAAATTGTTTTTAAGGAATCTTTAAGAACTTTCATAAAATATGGAAAATGATTATAATAAAATGTTTATGTTAATGTTCTATCACTTGCTATTTACTCAGACAAGTATAATTTGATTTATTCTGTTTATATTAGATCCTGAAGTTAATAAAAAGTTACTTCTTTATAAGAGACAATACTCTTGAAAATATGTATGAAATATAAATGAATACATTGTTTTGAGGGGGCTAAAGCTTTTGTTTAAGCCTCGACACGAAGGATAATTAAATGTGTGCATTTTTCACGTACATCCCAAAGACTGGGCTAAATGAAATATTTTCTGAGCAGGAGAAACACGTTTCGAATAACAAAGGTAATCCATTTATTATATAAACTTTTTTGCCATCGAAGGAGACACATGTGCGCAGGATGGACGTGGAGGCAGATAATTCTTCCTTTTTTTTTTCTCTCCGTAATTCTTTTGTGAGCGTTTTTGGTGGAATAATAATGAATTCAAGGATGGATTTTAATCTGGCCTGCGTCTGGCCTGGCCGTAATTACATAATGACACAGCGAGAGAGAGGTGCACCACCTCGGGGTTAGACCCCGAGTGGAGCATATGGAGTGCATCAAATAAATTCCCTCTTTAATTCAGCAGCAAATGACTTATATACGAAAGTTGGCTGCGGGCAACTTTCGGTATTATTCATAATGGGGCCTCCGCTCTTCGCTCACGTGAAAGAAGACACCAAAACCAGGATGAAAGGAAAGAGAAACACTGCACCGAAAATAATAACCCGTAGAGAAAGGTTAAGGACTGAAGAGCCGAGTGATGTTTGATGCCTTCGCTCCTCTGGGCCTGATGTTATTGATGTCGTTCGTGTACGTTTGTAGGTCGCGTGCTTCGCTCTTTGTATGCGTTAGTCCACCTAATGGTCACAGCCCTCTCCATCCTTTTTTTTCAACCTCTCCCCCAACCTTCTCGTTCACCTGGCGAAGTTTATTTTTCAGTGTTTTTTTCTATGAATTTCAAAGATATATCGGTAATTGCATATTATGTATGGAAATTTCATCGGGCCGTAATCGCACAATAAACATATTTTCCATGTATAAAATTATCACGAAGTCACCCAACAATGGCCCTATTGATTTCCAGCGCTTGTAATTCAGCCCGTGTATTAGGAGGAAGGATATATAAAAGACGAAGCAAGTTCAGTGAGATAGAAAGAGCGAGTAAGTGAAAAAACGGCACAGGAGGAAGAAGAAAAAAAGGGAACGTGTAAAAGTTGGTGTTGTCGGGTGAAGAATTTCATCGTGAGACAGCCATTGTGTTTAAGGTTCTTATCGTGGATGGCTTATGAACATAAGAGCGATTATTTAAGTGCGCTATTAGTGTGTTGAATAACGGTAATCAAAACGGAAAATTGCGAGCGAATCAATAATACCGAGTGCGGGAGGCGGTGCCACAAACGAAGTGAAAGAAGTCTAACCCCATCATCCTTACCTAACCCTACATAACTCTCTATACACATAACCCAGTGGTCGGCAATCCGGAGCCGCATCCGACACTAATTCATTTTCAAAATACCGATGTTTTTTTATTAATAAATAGTAAGAATAAAGAAGCATTGATCTTGTGTTACAGCTAATTAATGAAATGCTCTTCGTATTTGGGTGGTTGTAAAACTTCATTCAAATTACAGGTTGAGAAATGCTGTGTGCCAAATATAATCACATTTAAAAACAACAAAGTTAAAGCGTATTCGTCTTTAATAATAATTCCATCGTCTTCACGTTTCATTTAATTAACCAATCAACACTTGTGATATTAAAATCACCGATTTTCTACATAAAACTGCTTTGAAGACTAAGCCTAACAAGTATCCTAATATTCACAATGCGTAGCCATTTAATTGAATAGCGAATTATACACTTTACATCTGAAACATACGATAACAATATTGATGGACTTTCGAAGTGACCCATCAAAAATTCAGGACACGGCTGCCATTCGCATAATGACCGCAATGAAGGCCGTTTATTAACCGCGAAAGGAGGGACGGTCGGAATTATGCAAATTGAAATACAGCCGAAACATATCCAATTAATCCAAAACACACACACACACACAAGCGGACATACCAATTAACAATTTCCAATACCAAGAAAGAAATCGAATCAATTTCATTTGCGCACCGAGGTGGATCAATCGGAAAATTTAGTTTTCGCTGAAACTGGATACAATTGTCCATTCGAATTTATTACGAACTGAACAGCCGTAAAACGTGTTTGCGAATTCTTTATATCATAGTAGAATGCATTTGGAAATTGCTGTACAGTCAAAATGGACAACTGCGAGTATTTTCAATGATTAGTTCCATCAATTACTACAGATCTGCATTCAACTTATATCAACTATTTAACGTAATTTTGTTTTACCATTTTGTTAATAATCGTTGTTAGTATCTTATGAATATTAGTATTTACATTTTCGATTACAACTGACAATTTATGATCAAAAATTTCAACCAAATAGCTACTCTTTGATATATATATACTTTCACAGTTATAAAGTTTGTCTTAAAGACATAAATTCACTGTCAAATTTGAAGCAAGAGTTTTTAAGTTTGAGTATTGTCTTTTTTTCGTTTATATCGAAAAGTATGTATGATAAATTCGTTTTTCAGGAACCAAATATTGTCAATGGGCAACGGTTCCGAAGAAATGTCTGCAACGACGTGGTGATTTGCTGAATGTCCGATTTGGATAGATTGCAAATATCGTTGAAAAAAGACCAAAAAAAAATGCATATACTTGTATAATTGTAACATTTACAATGTACCCGTAATTCACTGTCAAAGTTGAAAAAACTTAAGCTACAAAAATGCAGTAACTTCACATTTCTTATCACATCATATTGACAAATTAATGTTTAAGTAACCACATTTCAGCTAAGTAGTAGCACATTAAACTACATATTTTTGGGTATATTTGTGTCATTTGTAGTAAAGTCGTAATTCACTATCAAAGTAAAAGAGTTTATATTTGAAACCGTTTTAATTGGATAGTTGTTTATCATTTAGATGTAATTCTTCACATCTTTGCTAATATTTCGATACTTATGAGAAATAAATTAATTATTGAGCAATCAAATTAAATCTAAATATTTGGTCTTTAGTTAAATAATGTGTAACTTTACAATTTATAAATTAAAGTAGGATGTTCTCAAAACTATTATGTTGGAATAGAATATAAAGGATATAAACAAGGATATAAAAGTAATGAAGTGGTTCTTATCGTGATTCGATATCGATTGGTCGATTTGGTCTATCTTCTCGTTTGTATACGATCGTGCTCCTTTTGTCCGTAGTTTGGTCTACTTCTTCCTGTTGGAGAAGTAGCAGAAGCGCTGAAGAAGTAGATGGCATCGTTGATCCGTCCGATGCCAATAAAATCGGCTACATAATTCAGGCGCGTGCCGTCTTTGCTATGTAAATTTCTTGGGCTCCGTTTCTCGAAGACGCGACGCATCTTAAGCGGAATAAATATATTAAGTCAATTTTAATTATGTATCGGCTCGGCTCTTTCTTGTGCCCTCCGCGTCCATCCCGTATTGTATTCTATTTACTTTATTTCGTTCCGTTCCTCCTTTTTGGTTTCGTTCCATATCCATGCCCATCGACAGTCCTCCAGTTTGCTGCAGTCCTCCCATTATTTTCTTTTTTGGTGCGTGTGTTCTCTTCACTTTCTCATTCGGTCTTCGATGTATCTGGCTTGCATTGTGTGTCCATCTGCTGAAATGTATGCACTTGAATTGTGGACGCCATTAAATTTAAACAGCAGTTTTCGAGACAAAGATGCCATAAAAAGGTTGGACTGACAGACCGACTGCTACTTTGAAATGTATATTCGCGGCATATTTATTCAATTTTCGGTGCTGAAGAAACAGCGGCTCGTTGGGTCCTCCTCCCCCTCCCCCCTGCGTTTCTTTTTCTTCTCCACTTCTGATCATTCGGGTTTCGCCTCTTCTAGAATTCGATCAGTTTTCCTCGAATAACATTTATAAATTATCTTCGTCACCGAAGCGTTTCAGCTTCATCCACTCTTCTCCTTCACGTTTTTTTTTTGGTCCCATCCTCATCTTCTTTTTGTCTTGGGGAAACGCCGCCGTCGCCACGCAGTAGTCAATTTATGGAATAATGGCTCAAGTAAATCAAACCTTATACATTTTTGATTTACACAAAAAAAAATTAACTGACTTTCATTAAAGTCAAATATCCTACGAAGATTGTTTCCCATTCATTTTATATCAACATTTAAAAAAATATATAAATTATGAAAATATTCATATTTAAATATGTCAAAAATTGTTATTTTCTACTAAACTAATCATTAATATATTTAATAATCTACAATAACAACATTTATTACAACAATTACAAAAAAACTCATCAAAATAAAAATGTAAATAAAATAAAATTCTATTGATGCAGAGCCGTTGGTGTATCAGTCCTTATAATCAACATTATACATATTTCTACATTTAATACCAAATTACTTTTTTCATATATAACTAATATTATAAACATTTACTAATTAACTAAATAGGTATTGTTACAAAAGTTTATATGAAAAGGAGAGTAAAATCTGCTTATTTAGAATCAAAATAAAGTATATTATCATTTGCTTATAGTATTATATACATTGACTAGTAAATATGTACATTTACTAATTAAAAAATATATAGAGTTAGTGCATATTTATTAGGCATTTTTGTTGGAAACTTTCTTACGGTTTTTTTTTTACAAATTTCAATAAAAATAATAATTTATTTATAAAACTTGAAAGTTAAAAAAATGTTTGTCGATAATCATCGTCATCATTTTAAAATGTTATTACATAATTTATATGTTCCTTTCTTTATAACAAGTATTATTTAAAGAATTATGCACTAACCCAAATACTTCTGAACAAGTAATTTCCTAACCAACTTATATACATATGTAAGTGTGCTGTATTTTATAGTTTGCGAAACAGATAAATATCGCTGAATCGGAGCCAAGATTTAAATAAGAAAAAGCAATCTCATATTTCCATTCATAGATGCAAAATATTAACTTTCCCATTGACAAAACTCAACCTTTTTTTTAATAAACTATATAACCATAAGATGTATTCTTCCAATTACAATTTAATTAACGTGTTGTATAAAGTTATAATATAATAAAAAAATAAAATTTAAACTTTTAACAACTCGAGATTACTTCTTTCCATCTTGAGAAAAATAGGTGCAAAATTCCTGAGGATCGTGTAATCTCCCAAGTTCATAATATTGCTCGAAACTTCGGGTTTTTTTTTTCCACCCTCCCAAAGGAAGCTGCTCTTCTCGCCGTTTTCGCTTTCCGCTAATGAAAAATACAATAACAACAAAGACTTGCACCGGAGCAACATACAAAACAAAAAACGCAGCAAGAACATAAAGGAAAACAACACCTCGAGTTCTTTGCGCGATATTTTCGTTGGCGAAAATTGTAAGTGCGCCATGCTCGAAGGGCCTCCTTCCTTCCTCGTTGGGTCGACGGCCTGTTGAACTTTGCCCGATGCAGAGGAGATTAGAGCAGCGGCGAGGGAAACAGTTTTCGTGTGCGATTTTCTGTCAGACTTTTCCTATTCTCTCTCTCGGTTTTTCTTCTATTATTTTCTCTCTCTCTCTCCTCTGTTTTACTTCGCTTGTTCCATCACCTACGGAGTTTTGGTTCAGTTCTTTTATTTATTTCTGTTTTTACTCTTTTCTTTTATCTCTCTTCGGCACACACACTCACATACAGACGACCACCTTGACAAAAGGGATGGGGTGTATCCATGTGTGTAAGCGTATACGTACGACTGCGTGTGTGAGAGCGCTCTGTATCATTGTGTAAGGTGATCTCCATTTCCGTGGCTTTATTAGGAGGAGCTGTCACCAACATCTGTGTAAAGTTAGACTTACTTGTTACTGGTTTTGGTGCATTCGAGTCTGTGCGAGTATACTTGTACTATGTATATGAAACTGTGTGAGAGCGTCTGTAATGTATGTGCAAGGGTGTTGTATATCTCGTGCGTGTTTTATGTGAGCGTACGTTGCGAGAGTGTGCGAAAGACGGAGGAGGCAGATAGATGGAGGAGGAGGATGGAAGGAGTCGTCGGATAGAATGTTGTTGGGTTTTGGAAGGAAGCCCTTGACGATATTTCTAATGATATTAACAACTTCCGCGCGCGTTCGCAGCCTGCGAACAGTTTAATTTAACGGCGGCTGAAACGCGTATCTCGATTTCAGATTTAAGTTATCGCCATTGCCCCAATATTAAATGACTTCCATGGTATTCTGCTGCTGTTGCTGCTCCTGCCGCTACTGCTTTTTTATGCGCATCCAAAATATCCTTCCCATCCGACTCGCTACTTTGTATGCAAAAGCTGTAACCACACCTACGCTGCGGCGGAAGGAATAAATAGATTGCATGCAAGCAACTCTCTCTCTAATCAATTTATTATTTGCCGTAATCCAGCTTCAGGGTAGTCCCAAATGATATAACACATTCTACACGACAGCGAATTTGATATCTGATTCTATATCATATTACATAAGGAAGAGTTACATGAAGTATAGTGGAACCTAGCTTACCAAACGTCTCGGTTTCCAAACAATTTGGTTTGAGAACCAAGGCTTTACAGAAAGAAAGAAATTAGCACGTTAATTTCATCTAGTCTAACTATGTTTTATGATGTATCTGAAACTCAACTAATATACACTCGATCTTCTTTTTATGCAGTTTTGTTATTATTTCAAGAAGCATTTTTTTAAATAACTATTTTAGGCCATTTTGACACGTTAACATTCAAAGAAACTAACCAAACGTTGACAGTTTTAGCTGAAATAATTTCTTTAGCACATGAAATTGGTGAGAAAGGTTTTGAAACATATACCCAAAACGATTTAGATGAATTACTTGAGGATAATGTCATGAATGACAATGATATCTTGATACCGTTGAAGAACAAAAAAACGAAAATGAATCGGAAGAAGATGAAACTGCAGTCACACTCACTGCAAGTGTAATTCGAGAAGGTCCTCAACTTTCCAGTAAATTGGCAAACCATTTCTTCGAAAAAGATGATAATTCTGAACGAGCATTCAAGTTTCAACGCGAGCTTCAGAATTGCATTTCTGGATATCAGGAATTGTATAAAAAAAATAGTAAAGCCATCGCAAAGTTTAATCACTGATTATATTGTCAAAAGGTAAAACTCAACATGCGAAGTTGAGGATAATTTTACTTGTGAAGAATCATGATCTTCAGGACATAGATCTGATATGCTGACTATCTCTTCTAGTGATGAAAGTGATTTGGAACCAGTTCGCAAAGAAAGTTTACTGTACTATTTCCAATAAAAAATAAACTTCTGTTAATTAAAAAAAATATATGTTCTATGGCAAAAGAGAAAATATCTAAAACAAAGACAGCAATACCTCGAATAATACGGTTTGGATTAGTGCGGTTGATAAACAATAATACAAAGCTAGAAACGACTTAAATGGGAATATATCACTACCCTACATCAAGAAGCAAATTCTACAAAAGAAAGATGTAATTTCAAAGATGAATTGTGTTAAATAATCAAATTAAATCTTCAAGTCAAATCAACTGAATCATCAAATATTATTTTATTTACATATTTTTCAATTTTAACAAAACAATTCGTTATTTTGGCTGAAACAATTACTCATACTATACGAGCTTCATTTATATAACAAAAACATAAGGATTGAACTAAGATGATACGGCTGTTGTTGAAAACCTCGATAAAGGCTTGAGTGTAAATATAGCTCAAGGAAACATAAAGGAAACGGAGTAAAATTTGAAAATAGTTTTCCTAATTCCGGTGTGATATATGCAAGAGACAAGTGGGAACGACCGTCAGCGAGTCTGGTTTTACCTTATATTTAGAGTGTGTGAACAGTTCGGTGATGTTCATCCGCTCTGTCCGAGATAAATCTTTCGAAAAATATAATCCACAATTGAGAGATTTATATGGGAGGCAATAATAAATTTCAGGAGCGCTGCAGTATAAATTCCGGTTAATTACGTGGTGTCCGATTGATATTTTCCAGGAAAGTAAATAATAGCAGGAATCGTCTCTAACTGTCTCTTTCTCTCCTTCCATTCAACGCACTCTTCATGTCTCTGTCCACCTTTCACACGCATGGTTCTTTGTGTGTCTCTTCAGAGTAGGAGGACGTTCACATGGCGACCGGAATAAAATATTTATGAACCCGGAATTCTATAATAATTTCACGATTTTCTTGTCATTGTAATATTCATTACTTTGATGATCGGATGGTCGACGGTCAAAAGGGCGGACGGAGCAGGAGAAGAGCAGAGTAATTATTGAGGTATTCAATATTACAGAGAGACGGTAGCAGCTTCTGTCGCTTTGTAATTACCGTTATTAGCGACGATAAAACATTCTCAAACTATTTATTATTAGCGTGCGCATATTAAGCACGTATTCACTTTCATGTCTTTAACATATATTAGAAATGTCGCTCGAAGCCGGGGGAAAATTAGCCTCGGGAATTTTATTACTCACAGTTGGTATCATTTTCGACAATCATGCGCGGATCGTTAGCTCGGAATGTTTATGTGCCTCTAATGGAAGCCAATTTATTCCAATCATTTCTTTCTACAATTCTTAATAACTAATCAATCCTGATTATTCTACTGCTATTAACACTAAGCATGCATACCTAAACAGAATTCCAAAGATTTTTCACATTTTTGTTCAGAATGAAATAAATTTAACAAAAAAATGTTCAAACTTAGTTTCCTTCAAAAATCAATCAATTAATTGTAAATCAATTCAAATATATGTTTTTTTTTCTCAAACTAAAATTTATATTGTGTATTTGATTGTAAATAGGAGAATACGTAAACAAAAATAAAATCTCTAAGATCTTCAAAAACACTTATATTTTTGAAAAAAAAATGCGGTGGCTTCAATTCAAACTAATGTGACAGGAAAATTTTCAGTTTTCCACTCACAAAACTACAATCTCAACATATTTTGTAGAAATCTAATAACATTATGTAAATCTGCATCGGAAATCGTTGCCTGAGGTTACGAGAATACTCGATGTTTTTTTCATTATTATCGTTCCATTCCGATATTATTATATACACTTTTTTAAGTCGAAATACCATTTTTTTTAATGTAGTAATTCCATACATTTTTTTTTATGATTTGCTATTACATTTTATTGCTATTGTATTTGCGGAGCAGCAGTTAGTCGGAACGAGCGTGATATATGCAAATTGATTTGCGTCGCGGGGCGGAATGCGTTTTGGCCCACGGAACGAACGAAAATAATCAAATTGCTCGTAAAATAGTATCCCTGACCTCGGGGATTGGCCGCAATTAGGTTATCAATTAGGTTGCCATTAAATGTGTTTCAAACTATTTCACTTTTATTACTTCACTACTACTACTACATTTTTTTCCCATTTTGCGCAATGCACAAAAACGAAAATAGAAAAGGGTCGAAGGTGGTGTGCTGGTTTTTACGGTCGCGACTGATGCATAAAACTTTCCCACTCGTTTGTTTCATTTCTCCCTTGTTTTCAACGTTGAAGCTATTTCCCTAATTTCCACATAAACGCATCTACAGTTTCCACACAACGCATGATGCTCGTGTTTTATGTATTTGTATTTTTTGTTAGTCTTTTGCCATGTGTTTCGCATCCCTCGAAATATTTCTGGAATTCTTTTAAGGCTAATGTACTTTCAGCGAACAACAAAAAGCTGAATTTCTCTTGTCAGGTGCGTCTGCCTTCAGGCAAATCGGGAAATTCCAGTTTGTTAATTTATTATTTAAACAAACGTACTCGGCTTTTCAACGTTATTCGAAAAGATTAAAGATTACATTAAAATTATGAATAAAAGCTTTTACAATTTACACTTAAAAACTCCAAATAATCTGTAGTTAACTAAGTAATAAAACATATTTTCAACTTATATATTGATTTACCTTATACAACATAACTTCATATACAACTTAGAGAAACTTGAAGAAAGTACTACTAATGCATAAGTGAAAATAAGTATATAAACAATCTGCTATTTTCTATTATGTTTTTTTTTAAGAATTTATTAGTTTTATCAACGAATCCGCACTTTTTGAAGCAATAGTATGTTTCTAAAGTCAAATATTGGTACTATATTATAAAAGTATGCAAATTAATTAAATCATTATTAAGTTAATTACTCATAAATCAAAATTAATTACATGAATCACAATAAATATTCCATTTGTTTAAAATACAATTATTTGAATTATTTATTGACGAAAAACCTGAATTGCAATTATATTAAATTTTTCGCCTTAATTAAAAAAATAGTAATTAGAGAATAACTAATAAATTGAATAGACTTTCGATTACATTTTAATTGGAATTACATTACAACAACGTGCATTCGGTTCGAATTGATTTACAATTACAGTGGAATTACGAATCGCTTTCCTTTTCACTTCTTGCGACAAATTACGAACCCCTTTTCATAATCAATAATCATTGCACGGCCGTGCTTCGAAACTAATTTAATTGCCGCAAACACACAACAGCAACAAAAACTTCTTTCCTATAATTATTGAGGAACGACCTCCGAAAGCCTGGTGGATTTGCCCCAGTACAATAATTAATTAATTGTTTGTAATTTCATCCAGGTTTGTTTGTATATTCAAAGCCAGTTGAATTTAATTAGTTTCTAATAGTAATATTGATGAATTTCAGCTAATTTCTTCAGTTTTTGTTCAGAATTATTTATTTAAAATTATATTTACTTTAACAGTAACAATCAGAAAATTAAATTTAAAAAAAAAAGTTGCAAGAGAGCTGTATGGTCTATAACCCTTTTCAGTAATTGATTTTTTTATATATTTCTTCATTTTTGTTGTTTTGGGTTTATTTTGTGTTAAAATTTGGTATGACTTTACAATGATTTATCAAGTTTATGTGTAATATATGAATTAAATTATGAAATTAAACATTTCTAAAGTAAATCTGTAATGTTTTGATTACATATGAAACATAAAGCTTCTATTACATAATTATAATAAATCTAATTCAAATGAATGATGCAAATCGTAATTTAAAACAAAAATGATAGAATTTTAATGTAAACCTTTGTGTGTAATAAATATTAAGCTTTAATATTGTAATCATATTTTCTTTTGATTTTCATCCAAGGCAAACCGAATTTGTGTATCTTATGCAACAAAAGAGATGTCATTGTCATGTCGTAACAAAACATGATTTAAATCCACGATTGTAGCGGCAGAGTGGTTTAGAAACTAATTAGAACGTTCAAAGGACGTCGCCCGCAAATCTCGTAAGCAGAGGACTACTCTTTATGGCCAATCCGACAATGTCACAGGGCTAAATGGCCTTTAGAACTGCGGAATCCTTATTGGATCTGCGTTAACGTGGAGCGAGTTTCCGTCTCCCTTACATCTATATTTATATATAGATACTCTTTCTCCGTCCTTCCCACGTCCTTCGGCTCTCGTTTTTTTTTATTAAGGTTTATATTAGGAGACAGGGACATTTGTAAATCCCCTGTGGTCACTTTCTCCTTTCGCCAACAAAGAAAATAAATAAATATATAACAAAAGATCCGGATACGAAGGAATCAGATTAAATCATTTCTGATTTGTAAAGGATCCAAACCTGCGCTAGGACGACGTTGTCTTCAATTTGCGAATGGATACTGCACGTACAGGATTCCATCCTCTTTGGGTCTTGTACCAACATCCTGGAATCCTCGCTAAGCGTTTGCAACGTAAAGCGAATCGACGGGGCAGACGGAACGCGTTTCCTTACGCTCGTCGCTTTCGCTCAGAGATAGACGCAACACAGCTGTTCATCTCCTTGATTCTCCTCTCCATCGTGTTCTTTCAAGATGCGTTTATTATTACTCTTATTATTGGACGCATTCCTTGGATGGGTTGATTGGTTTTATTGGCACGCAGTGCGGCGTGCGTCTGTGGATGTGCATTAAATTATTGCATTCTGCTCGGGGGAGGTTGGACTGGTCCGACATAATTCTGGACATGCCATCCTCGCATTATTATGTTCCATGCAGAAACCTCAATTGTTCCACGAACTATTTCACTCTCCGACCAAGTTTTGCGCAACTTCTCTCTCTCTAACTCTCGCACACCCTCAGCCTCTTTACACGTTTTTTTACATTCATATATTTCGTTCCTTATTGTGCATACACCCATTGTCTGGGGCCCTCTCACTCATCACAGAACCATTGTGAACTTCAAATCTAATTTCCAGAAAGCACAACAAATCAACCACTGAACCGCACTAATACATTTTTATTTGCGAAAATCGCGTTTCTCGACTCGTATGGTTTTATTATTCCACAGTAATGCAATTGGTTACTTTGTCTTCCCCACATAAAATATATGTATTGATACACAACAGTTGCTACTAGTATTGAATAGAAAACAAGCATTTGTAAAGAAAAAAAATCCTAACAAAATTTATTAGGAAAAATCGACATCTATAAAAAAAAACTGAAAATAAAACTTAACAAATTACATTTCATAATATTTAATTAATTAATAACGAATATATTTCATAAACTATGATAAAATATAATATATAATAACGTTAATGTTAATAATATACTATTATTTATATAATTAGTAATAAATATATTATATTAATTAAGTAATTTATAATAATAACAAGTTTTGAGCTGCTGCTACAAATTCAATTCTATTTGCATAAATTGCATTTCTCGACACTTATGATTCTATTATGTAATGTAATTTATGGTTATTTTCTAATCTCCACGTAAAATTTAATGGTTTTCCATACTTGAGAGTGGAGAATTACAATTCAGTTATTGAAACTATTCAACCATTTGACAACATATTTTTTTTATTATGTATCACAGCAAGTTATTCTCCGTTATATAATAAACTGCAGAGAGTGTGAAATTTTATTACTCAATAGACAATTGTGTATGAGTGGACAAATGCAATTTCCTGAATGCACACAAATCGATCAGTGAACTGCACAATAATATTGACGAAAATCGCATTTCTCAACTCATAAAATTTTATTATTATGAGTAATTCCAATTGATTACTTTCTAAAATGCGTTTCTGAATTAAGTATTCAACTTCAGATAAAATTCTCCAATTGCAACATAAATAGTTATTACTTATTCACGGAAAGAAATACAATTTTGATTGATTTAAATACACATTAAAAGATCTAAATTAAATATCAAATGTGAAGTGATAAAAAGGTAAATAGTCCTTTGCAGCAATGGATTTTGTTATCAATTTAATAAATATTCTTATAATTGAATGTTCAAGTTTTTATAAAAAGTGGGTATATTAAGTTCCGGTAAATATATCTTAAAAAGTCTAATATTGGTTTGTTGATGGAACAGTACTCATCAGGCAGTGAATAATCAGAACAATGATTAAACAGACACACAATACAGAATTGGAAATTGGAGTCGAAACAAACAAGTTTTACGGAAAGACATATGGTCAATCGAAATAATAATAAAATTAACAATAATCATATGTTACAAACGGCCACATGTTCTGTTTTATCACTGTTTTAGTCTGATATGTTCTTACTTATCCGGACACTCTTATATAAGAAGCTTAACAAAATATGCATATCGAATGAAAGTTTAACACAGATTTTATAATATATGAGTAATTAGGTTTTATGGGTAGAAGGCTTCAGTCATAGCCCTTTGGCCCAATTTAGATCAAAAAGATGTTAAAATAAAAGTAGATTTTGGTAAATTTCTCTCAAAAGTTATAATATTGGTCACCTAATGAAACTGAACATATCGAGTAAGGACCGACAAAAAACGGAATAGTGTCAAAACAGATACAAAATTCAGTTTTAGAAGGTAAAGTCTGAAAAAGATGTTTTTCAAGAAACGGCGATATGTTCTGTATTATCATTTTTCTAGCTCGATATAGGAGTAGTAATGGAGATTCAAATCTTATTGAATACAGAAGATGAATATAGAGTAACATATTATAAAATAAACAGATAAAGTAAAATCAGGGATAATATAATTCATAAATTGACTTTTGGAAAGAATTGCAGTCATTTAGAAGTAATACAGAAGCTGCTTAAGATGAATGGGCTGGAGGAAACCAGTAGCGCGAGTGTTCTTATGTAAACTTTTAGCTTCTTAATGAAACTATTCGAGATGGTCCATTGCGTCTGAAGATGGCATATCTCGCTGGTCATAAAGGCGCGTTGCGTAATTTCTATCTGGCACAAAGGGAACATTAGCCTTGTCGAAACGGCTACCAGATTGGAACGGAGGAGTCGGTGTGTACGTGTATAAATGTATGTGTGTTAAACCGGTCCACGTCCATATAATTCACGTCAACGGGATCGACGATTATTATCGTTCGCTCGTGATTTGTATGACCGGATTTTGATCACGGGACCCCCAGTTGACGGATCTCCTGATCCTCTGATTGATAATCCCGCCGTCCGTTTAATTTCCAATGGCTTTATTATGCAGCCATTGTTTCCACCGCAAGACTCTCAACATCCCAGCATCCACGACCTCTTCACGTCCGTCCACTCCCAGGCGGAGGCACCGCACCGCTCCGGAGCCGGGAATAATTCATCAATCCCGAACGAACGAAGACCGTTTATACAATAACTCTAATTGCCTATCTCCATCTCGGCTCTTTCACAATAACCGGAGATAAAACGAAAATTAATTTCAATGGAATTATGCAACCTAAACGTCGCTTCGATAGTGCTTAGCGAGATCATAAATCATTGCGATCGTGCGTACGCACTTCGATCTCTTCAATTCAATTATTTGATAGAGGTTTAAAGATCTTAATAGATCCGAGCTCAACAATTCAAGAACATTCAAGACTCCAGACACCATAATTCATCTTTATTTCAATAGATTATATAACCTGATAACATATGAAAATGAATACAAGTAAGCAAAAATTATTCATTTAATAAGTAATTAATACATCTTAATTGATGACCATTATAATGAAAGTAAACACATTTACGACGAAATTAACAAGTTTTTTGTTTAATGTAATCATGAAAAACATTGCAAAAAAGAATACTTTCATCCATTTATTTCCATAATATTTTTAAAGTAAATCAAAATTTGTACAAAAAAACAACGAAAATGACAAATAATAAACAACATTAATTAATAGATAATCTTATTAAACGAAAATACATACATTTAGACTTCAAATATTAGTAATAAGTTTTGTTTCTGTTGATATGAAATATAAATTTTATCATTTTCATTAATTTCAAAATTGTAATATATTTCAATAATATCGTGCATTGACGTACATATATAAAATATTTAGAATAATTGTTATGAAATATAGGTTTTTTTCTTCAAAAAGTTCAATATTGTTAATAATGAATGAACATTTTTTAATTAAACTAAACTATTCTGCTCAACTATTTAATATACTGAATATTTATTCGTTGGTTTTGTATCAAATATTCATATATTTGGTGTAAATGCAATTTCAATAATGAAAAGGTAATAATTCAAATATGATAAATTTTTCTCACTTTTGTCGGATAAAAAATAATCAATTTTTAATTATAATATTTATATAAAAAAATGTATTGCACATATTACTAAAACAAACTTTATTTTTACAATTTTATAAGAGATTGAATAAATAATTTGTGATTTTATGTAAAAAATAATATATAATTTTGTAATTAAATAATTCAATTATTAGATAATATAGATTTACTACTTATGTAATGAAATATATAAGTTTTAATTAAATACAATGAAATTTTGAGTATTCATTAAGAAATTATTGATGGATTTTTGTACAATGTATTCGAAGAGGAAGTTACAAATCAGAATACAGAGATAATTTGATGGGCATTTACGTTGATGCCCAATCAATCAGCTCCGCTAAATATAGCTTTTCGTGCATCTTTTACACTTTATTCTCCCTGATGAAAATAATCACGGCAAGTATTTACAGTAATTGCTCGATAATCTTCCAGTTTCATCACTTCCAAGTCTTCCCCGAAAATCATTATAATACCCGGCGTTCCCAGAGCAGCGCCCAAAGGGCTTTAGATCCGATATCGACGAGAAAAAAGTACACTACGGACGCCATCGGATGAAAGCTGCTGCATCTTTAATTGCGGCCTTCGATCTTGTGGGATCCCAATGATAATTTCGTATGCAAATGTAGGGTGGATCTGATCCGGATCTACACGGATCTGATGTAATTTCGTCGAAGCGTATTAAGAGTTATAATAATAATAATATTATGATGAAGAAGAAAAAAAGTGGATGATTGTTGGTAGTTCGATCGGAATGCGGCCATATGGCCCAATTAATAATAATCGCCCGTGGGCCGCGAGGGCTTCTCTGAACGATTATTTTACGAACGAGAGGATAATTAATGACGGACGTATCCCCGGCACGGCTGTAATTTGCATAATAAGAACGGAACGGGGGCACATCCACTCTTCTTCCTTGAGGAGACCGCAAGATGCGACTGCAGAATGCAACGCACTTGCACTTACTACATTGAACTCAATTTTTACTTCCTAAAACACACGTGTAATTTGCTGCGGGAAATTTAATTGCGTCCATTTCACTCGAGGCTAGGAATTGCATGTGGAAATTACAGCCGACTGCGACGACTTTTTACCGTTCCACAATTATACCGGCCTATTGGAAATCAAAATCTGCCAGCATCTATAACATTGCGTTCGAACGCTAATCACTCATTTTTAAATTGTATATCCAACGACATGATTATTACGTACGTGTTTATAAGCACCAGATATCGGTAACAAGCTCTTCTCAAGGGCATTTGATTTAGTGACTTTGTTTAACTACTGCAGTAACTACAAATTAGATCTATCTAAAAAATATTATTAATTATTTGATACTTATCACAACATATGTCATATTTGTAACTATTGGGTCAGTGCACAATTAATTATTTTGTTAATCAACTTTAAGTTGAGTTACTTAACTAACTATAAACTAACATTAACCAAATAATTCAAGTATCCAAAACCATGTTGTAAATAACAAAGAGAAGTAACTACAAATTAGATCTACATAAAAATATTATTAATTATTTGATACATATCACAACATATGTCATATTTGTAACTATTGGGTCAGTGCACAATTATTAACTATAAACTAACATTAACCAAAGTATTCAGGTATCCAAAACCATGTTGTAAATAACAATTAAGTTCTTTTTCACATTCTGACAAATATTATAAGTATTCGTTATTTAAAAACACTTCAATAATAACAACATTTATTGCATCAACAACAACTACAAAAAATATAAACTCTATATAAAACTATTACTGCAAGGAGCTATAGACTAAAAGTCTATATATTACACTTTAATATTTGAGCAACAAAAACTTATAATTAACCGATTTTCCAAAGAATTGTACGAAAATTATAAAGTATATGTTTGATATTGGAGCGTTGAGGCACTGTGGTAAATGTTGCAACAGCTGGTTTCCAAGAACAAACTAAACACATTTTGCTGAATGATTGAATGCTAATTTAAGAAAGTGTTATTAAAACAAATTTTATTAATAATTCGTCGGGAATTTCATTTCGGGATCGTAAATGATTCGCATTAAAGTCCAGATGTTGCGAAGGACATTGCAGCAGCGAGCAAGTAATTCCATATGGAGAGCGTTGGTATGGATGGCGCCATGGGCATGTGTCTATAAAGTTGGAGGGGCTTTGACATTAGCCCCCCATATAAATTCATACCCAATTACATTTAACTAATTCCGGTTTAATTTTCTGCAACAAAAGCCGACATTTATTATCTCTCCTCTCTCTCTCCAGGCTACCGGAGAGCGATCAAATCATTGTTGTCGTCCAACAATTGGTCCGACCATTGGACATCAATCGGAAATATCCAGAAAACTGTTCGACATCCCCGACCTCCAATTGAATTAAACTCGACGCTTGCACACACACACACACAAGTAATATGATTATGATGCAAAATAATACGTAATAGGGTCGGAAAAAGCTTTTGTGTAATGGAAAGGTAATTAGCGAGAGCTCGCATTAACATTTCCACTTTTCCCACCCGCGCTTTTCCGAAGGGAAATGATCCGGAAAAGCGATACTGTCCTTTACGCAACCCCGTAGCATCATGGTATTTCCATCAGATCATTACGCGCCTAAATATCAATCGCAGCGCGCCATGCAAATGTCCCAAAACAATGGCGTTGTTCATTGTTACAAAAAGGAAACGTTATTTATACTCTACGACAATCTCCGGCGCATCCAGGTATCAAATTACTTTGAATGGCCTGAAATCCTATACGGAAACTCCTACTGTTCGAGGCTCTTCAAAAACATCTTCACTAAACAGTAGGATAATGTTTCGTTCCTACTGTCTCTTTTCACCGACAGCGAAACCACGAATAACCAGAAAAGAATAGTACGAAACGGATACGGCATGATACGAACACCTCCTCGTATAATTTATATCCCCTTTCATAAACAACGAATGTTACGTCTTCTGTGAGCAGCGAATGAAAGAAATAAAGAACGGGGCAGAAGGAGAAATTCGGTTTATTAACTTTTTCAATTTGGCCGTCGAGATTGCGTAATATTTTTTCCATAAGCGAAACCGAATCATATTTCGCTTATTATCCCTTTTTGCGTAAAAGAAAACCTGGGACAAGGATCGAAGGAGAACGAAAGTGCGAGAGACTGAGATGTGAGGGTGAAGGAGAGAGGTGGAGTGGAAGGGATTCTATATGTAAGAATAATGTCTTTAGCCTTTATGTAAATTACTTTTTCGCCGTGGAAATTGTTTATTCTGAGAGAAATATGATGACGTTCATTTCGCGGAGGTGGCTTCTGCGCGAAATCAATCTACTTCATAAACGTGTCGAGATTTTCCTTCGATAATTCCGTTTCATTTTACAGTTAAAACTTTGTTCTTGAAGCAATTTCAATTTTAAACTTATTTTAAACACAAACAAAATAATATAATGGACAGAAAACTTGTTACATTACACTTTACAACATAATTTATTATTTACTTGTAACAATTTTCAGTTACGATTACAATATTTTTACTGATATATACATTTTTTATTTTGAATAATCATACACCCATACCTCGCTTTACAGCCTAGATACGTTCCACGAAACTTGGCCTCAAAGCGAAAAGCCGTATAACGAATCAATTATTGCGCTTGCGCGCATGTAGATATATCAACATGGAAAAAAAGTTTGTTTTGCCGTTATAGCGAAACATATTAGGCCGTAAATCGAAAACGTGCCTTAATTGAAGAGGGCCGTTATAGCGAAATGCTGTATAAAGAGCGGCCATATAGCGAGGTATAGGTGTATATATGAAAAATACCGGAAAATGTATTAGTCCTTCTTTGGAAAATTTACTTTTTAAACTTTTCTACAACACCTTATAAAAATCAAGAAATTAAACCGAAAATTAAAATTGGTTACATATTTAGTATAATAGCTATTATTATTTCTGAAAGTTTCCATTTTTTACAATTTTCCTCTTCATGTTATTGTTTTATAATTGATAAACTTCAATGTTTCTTAAAAAACTGCTTTTGCATGGTCTTTTGACTTGTGAAAAAAAGTACGAAAATATTTCTCTACTGTCTGTTATAGAATAATTTGTCAAATTGTAAAATATGATGAAAACAAATAACAAATTTGTAAAATATTAATTTACAATCCATGTTATGCAAAAAAAAACTATTTCCAATTACGAAAGACTAATTGCAAATATGATGACAAAAAATGTAATAAACTGTCCAAATAATCGGCTTACACAGAGCACAAAAAAAATAATGGAACATATATTCATTTCGACGAGGATTAGTTTGGAAGGTATATCAACAAAAAAAAAATGAGCAGTAATAATTTGGAATCCTTGTAGTCCCGAATGTTCGCTGGACTGGACGAGGCGCGATACCGTGGTAGTGTATGGACGAGTGTACATAGCATTGAGGGAGTGTGTGATGCAAATATGTGTCCGTTTCGATTAAAATGTCCATTGTGCAGTTTAAATGGAAGCTGTTCTTGCGGCCGAAAGATATATGCAGGCAACAGGACACAACACACGGCGATGCCATTTGATGTATGACCGGGACACGGTTCAGGAGTTTCCCCAAAAACCATCCCCCCAGGACTCCTTCCGAGTGCTGGAGGGAGGGAGGGACCGAAAGTGGGTGCCCATCCCGACGAGAGATAAATATACTTGTCAAAATTTCAATTTCCGAATAGTGCCATTGGTTAGTAGCAACAGCATCGGTGGTAGTAGTCGTTCGCCATCATCACACACCTCCAAACCACATCGACTACCCCGTGAATTTATGCATGCACTTAAACCTGGACCCGAAATTCATCATCGCAGAACGTTAAGATCACGAATCCCAACCCCCCACACATCGAGAATTTATGAAACACGCTTCAATATAAAAATAGATACGTGCCCATTTGTAACGTGTTTCATCCCTCCACTTTTTTCCTAGGCCCTCTCGTACCCCATTTTGTTTTTCAATCAATTATTAGCAAGCCCTCTTTATAGATTATTAATTATTTACCGAACCAATACATCGTTCCCTTAAAATGTGTTCTTACACCAAGAAATATCAATTTGTAATACTGTAAACACGCATCGTTTATTGATGGACGTTTCACGTGAAAAATAACTTCAACTTCTCTCCCTCGTGTCCTTCTTCTCCTTTTCCACAGTTCTTTTCACTCCGCTGTAAAACTTTCGTTCAAACTTGCGTCCAACAAATAAATGTACATTCGCTCGATACCCGACCAACTTTAATTTCGGTCAATATTTCAATCTAATGTATTCGAGATTAATCTAATGTAAATGAACGATTAATATTCACATTCGATCTGATTATGAATAATAAATTACAGCTCTCCGCTCTTGTGAAAGTATGGAATGCATTATTCGAAACGAAAATTAATAAAAGGTTCAGAACTATCTGCATTTGGCATCGCAACAATAAATTTTATTGTCATATTGAATTGCAACAGTTGATCAATTAATCCATTGTTTTCGATTAAATAAAATTTGATTATTTCATAGATAAATTGTACTTTTCAGACAGATAAAATTTGACTTCAAAATCTAAGGATCTAGCGTTTCATAATTATTTCATGCTTTTTTTCCTCTCTATTGCAATAAATGTTATTATTATAGATTTACTTAATAATATTAGCTAAAAACAGTTTTAATTAGAAGAGTTCAAAATCTTATAATATTATCGTTCTTTAGTATTACTGTTCCATTTCCTTTATATACGTTTCTCCACTGATGTACAAAAGTACAAATGTGAGTGTCGTAAATGCGGAAGCTATGAAAGTGATATAATTCCAAGGCAGATAAGCTTAGGTTTATCGATTTGCTTCGGACAACGGAGATTTACAACGTGTGTGTGGTCTTATTGTCTGACGGCTGTCAGTTTATTGTTGACGTATATGACGCATAAAGGAAAATCCTCCAGCTTAGACTTAATATCATCCACGTAGGATTTGAGATTCAAGAAGAAAAAACAGTAGCTAATTCGACTTTAATGCTCGAACAATAAGTGACATTTTGCAAGTCATTTTATTTCTTGTTGTTATCGTTAAAACTATTATTTAAATTTTGAAAATTCCAAACAAATAATATTTAATAAGCATTAAAATAGCATTTATATGTACATTTTATGATTATTTCATTCATTTTTAAGTTTTACTCGTTTTTTTTTTCTTCACGAGGATTTTAATTATTAATGAAAATTAGACATGGAGAGCTATGTTTATAGTGTACATTTTTAGTTATTTTGTGGAAATTTTGTATTTCTTTGTGGAAAATGGCTATTTAATTAAAAACTATGAATCAATATAAAGTAATGTATACTTTTTTTTGGAAAGAAGATTGATTAAGCTATGATTGGTGTAGATATATTTCTATTTTGTACAATTTCTTTCAAGAGAATTTTGTATTTTTTTAAATTCCGGAATTATCCAGGAAGGAAATAACCATTTCTTTATAGGAGGATCATAGAGTATATAAATATAGAGTTATAATTATGTTTTTCTAAGTATTATACAAAGAGCTATGAGTGTATTCAAAACACTTTCCGGGATATCTTATCAATTTTTCTCTGAAAATCAATATTGCACAATACCAACTAATTATAATGGATCATATTAAACTTTGGTAGTAAGTCATGATTAATTATTTTGGAAAATATAAAGAGCTGAAAGTTTAATAGAAATATGCCGATTTTTCAAGGAAATTTTGTTAATTTCCTTCGGGAAATATCCAAATTGGAAACTATCATCATCTACCATCATCATACAATAAATTGGTATAAAATTACGATAATATTTCTGTAAGCACAAAGAGCAATTAGTAGTAGAAATATTAAGATTTTATCCTCTGCAATTTTTTTAATTTTTCGAGTTGTATAATGACCATCAAATTACAAAGGATCAGACAATACATCACTATACATATTATGTAAGTTAACAGATATAAAATTGCTATTAAGTATCTTAGAGTAGACTGTAAATGATTGTAGGAAACGTGCGGAATATAGAAAGGTTACACGACCCAGTATCGAATGCAAATTTGTGCTCTGGCTCATAAAAAGCCGCCACAGGGAAAGTACAAAAGGATACACGTGCCCACACACACGCATTTTGTTAGACTTCCATCGAAAGCTGATACCCGCACATGAAAAAAATGTGATAACATTTTCGGGGGTGTACACAATTCAATTCGTGCGTGAAAAATTTATTTATTGGTCAATGCGAAAATGAAAGAGAATACACTAGAAAAAAAAGGAACACCACACAGAATGAAATGAGGAAAACAGTCCATATACATCTTTATTTATTTATTATTCATCCTTTCAAACTCACACCGGAATGCATATTTATTTATGCAAAAAAAAAGAGGAAGAGGAAAACGTAATTGAATTATGGCTCCATCGAATGATAGATTCTGGCCGAGGCCGAGGATACTTTGCTTTTGATTAATGGTGTATTTTTCCGTTATTGATAGCTTTTAAATTCAGTTACTGTTTACATTGATTTGATTAAACGAATATCATTACCCCCGAGACGCTGCGGACCTCCTTTTTTCCATATTATTTCCTTGCCTCTTATTTCAATCATCTTCTTTTCGATATCATCTTCTGCTTCTTCCTTTTTTCTTCTTCTTCTGGGATGCTCCACACGCAGAACATCTTCGCCCGTTTCAAGTTGGCATCAGCATACATCACTTCTGACACACCAGTTTTGTTTATACAAAGAAAAAACATGGGCATCATCAATTTCGTACACAAAATTTTGAAGAAGATTCCTCAGGTAGTTTGTATTTGCATAACATTTTTATTTTCATTGAACAATCTATCAATCAAATTCAATTAATTTAACCAGCAAAGCAAGTAAAGTTTTTGAAAAGTATTATGTGTAAATTAATTATAAATTCGTTAATTTTCTTTAATATCATAAATTAGCCTAATTAAATACATTAAATTATTCATATTTTTGTTAAATTATCACAGATATTGGCAAAAAACCGTATTTTGGCAGACTTATTATTTAAAAATTCTTTAAATAATTTCGTAATTTTATTATGTATTGCATTACATATCTAATGAACTCTTTGCTAAGTGTTTATAAATCCAATTTAATGTATAAAAAAGAGGATTTTTGCTGATTTTTTACTAAAACTAAAATTATATATAAAATAGGCTTAGTACATAGCCTTGAGGAACAACAGACACAAAAGCTATCATCTAAAGATAATTCCAAAAACATCTCCATTATTTAATTAAGCCAAATGCAAAGTGAAACTTATATGAAAAATATAATAATTGTAATTTACCATAATTTATGAAAAAAAAAGTTTAACTAAATACAATAGATTCATTTTCTGTAAACTAAGAACTCATGATGTTGTACAAAGGTAATTTTTGATTATATATTCAAATATGAAGAATTTATTTCGTATTATTTGGTGCTTTACAATAAGGATTCCTTTGTGACTTAAAAGAATCGAAGCAATTAGGAATGTAAATGTAAGACAATCTGCTCGATTCCACGGAGATATTAATATTTCCTTCGGCCGACTGTAGACGTCGTCAAGGAGTGAATTAATTGCTGAAGTGTAATTCGGCAAGTAATAAATTATAGTCGATAAACCTGGAATGGGCACACAATAACGACTTCATTTCCGATTATCGCCACTGAAGATGATTAATTGGAAATTGATTGTTACAGTAATTTTTTTATGGTCGGTAGGCTTCACGTCGATAATAACGATATTAACAGACACACACACACAAAAAAATGTGAGGGTATTTCCAGGATTTGAGCTATTCGCAGACAGCTGCCACCTTTCCCTCTTTTTTCATGACAAATCAATCGGTAAATTGATATTCGAACAGCTCGATTATTCATTGGATATTAATTGTAATTACATCAGTTAAATTACTTAAGGTGTTCTTTATGTAAATTTCATCCTTATTTAATATGAATCAAACATTAATTACTTCTCTTAATGTGTTTCCTTAAGGTATTTAAACATTCTAAATCAAAAAATTACATTTTCTATGCATTTATTTTTTCGTAACATATAAAAAAATACACCAATTATTGAACATTCATTATATAATACCGATAGTAATAATAAAATGTATTGTAACAACAACTTCAAATACATGCAATTCTATTGCTGCAAAGGGAAATAGATCATAGGTCTTTCAGCCCTTTAAAATATTATGTACACTTAATTGAATATTTCACATTTTTCTGAAGTTAATACACCCTCGATTTACGGTCTAGATACGTTCCACGAAACTTGGCCGCAATGCGAAAAGCCGTATAAGGAATCAATCAAAGATTGACACCATGTAGATATATCGCCTTCGAGGTTAATAATTTTTTCAACTTTTGATTTTTTTTCTATGGTTAGGTTAATAATTTTTTCAACTTTCGATTTTTTTCTATGGTTAGGTTAATATTTTTTTCAACTTTCGATATTTTTCTGTGGTTAGGTT
>JAFMTC010000064.1:519429-538970 GCA_018845635.1 Nicrophorus orbicollis | reverse complement strand
AAAAAAAAAAATGTAACCTGCATTACAAATGCTGTATCTCTCTATTAGGGCGTAGCGAAAAATTTGCATATTTTCATTTAATCTGGTCCAAGGGAACGGAGCCTGCTAGGGCTCTTTCAATTGCGAAGGGCAAACGAGATTAGGAAATACGTAGATTCGTGAGCGAGAAGAGGAGACATACAACGTTTTCAGAAAGAAGTCGTTGGAATTAATTCAGGATGTGTAAACATCTGCGCACCCCTCCAAGGGATTTCCTTCACTTCTTTATTTATTTTTCTGTATGTTATCTTAGAGATTGAACTTTTAATATAACTGCTCGTAATTGCATTTAATTGCGTACACATTACCATGCGTGCAACGGAACGATTTACATATAATGAAACTGTTTGCGTTTGTGTGTACTATTTTTTGTTTTTGTTGTATATTCATTTTATCTTCCGTTTCTGATGTTTGTCGATTCTCGGTGCGTTTTCACCATTAAATTACTATTATCCTGTCCATTGATTAACATTGAATGAGGTACTTTTAGAAGGTTGCCACTGTCGGAATCGCATTACGCGGCCTTCAATTATTTCTAATAATTAATTTATTTTCTTAATTGAACGTCTCCGAGAAAAGTCTTCTCGTAGAAACATTACAACTTGCAATTATAGTAAATAAAACATATCAATTATTTAAGTATTCAATGGAATTTACAATTACCTTTAACATTTCATTGCAAGAACCCCCAGTGATAAATTAACTTTAATGAGAGAGAGTGGGGCTGGTTGTCACAAACATTAAACTTTTCGAATTTCAATAAACTTATCAATCTATTCCAAACATTTGTATTCAAGGCATATTTTAAACTATATAGATTTCCAATATTTATAAAACATATTGACTTTTTATTGTGTTGAATAATTTAGAAATATTGTAACAACCAACCCCAGTCTCGGTTCAACAATGCTTTCATGAACACAAAGCTACTAAACTTAGAAATGTAGCAAAGCAGCCTATGTGACAACCATCCCCTATTGTATCCTACTTAATTTTATAATATATAACTTAATTTCAATAGTAAACTTATAAATTCAGTACTAATAAAAACATGGTTTCTGCAAATGTTGATTCTCGAAAACTCAATTATATATATTAAAAAAACTCACAATTTGAAGGCTACATTTGAAATTCTGTAATTACATATAATTAAATCCTTAATTATTCATTTCCGATACAAGCGCTCCTAACGTGAATTTCCTGGAAAATTGAATAATTTAATCCCATGTCCGGCGTGTTTGTATAATAATGAATGCACTGGTATAAAATAATGCATAAACACAAAACTAATGCTACGACAAATTGAACATTACATTACAGAGAATGTATAATAATATTCATTAAAAATTGAAAACTTCTATTGTTATTCACTCTAGTTGAAAAAGAAAGAAAAACCACATAGTTTCCAAACTAAATTTTGGTTTCCGAACAAAATTTCACTTATTTTTAAGAAATAGTTGCAAAATTATCTATGGTTTTTCATTATGAAATTTTATATGAATTATATAAGAATTGATATATATTTTAACATAATCCTTAACATACAAAATTATATATTGTTTTCCTTAGTTTTCGTATAATAGTAAATTTAAAAAAAAAATGAGAATGTATCAAAAATATGGCTTTCAAAAGTTTCACTTAATTCAGATTTCAATTTGAATAATATATATTTACATAAGGTTTTTTCGAAAACTATGTTCATACGAGAACACTTACTCAATATTTTCCTTAACTAACTAATATAGGTACAATAATATATCACATAAAATTGAACGTTGTTAAAAACCAATCAAACAATGTAACCGAACTCCTATCGTTTCGTAACTCCCAGTTAGTTATTCACAAAGAATTAGCGTTTCTTTTTTACGATCGAAACTCCGTTTTAACACCTGCATAAAAATCGGTTTAAATTCCAGAGTCGATTACCGTGGAGAAGCGAAACTTGAGGACGACTTCTCCAATCGTTCCCAGCATCAATTACGGCCTCCCAAATAAACCGATCACAGGACGAAATTGATATTATTTTTTCACGACCCGCTGCTTTTTTATGGCCTTTTCATCAATTAAAAGATCCGCACGAAATTACAGGGAACAGAATATAATAAGGATGATCAAATGAGAAAAGAAAATACGGATAACAAGCAAAAAAAAAACAAGTAAAAGAAAATACACCACAAAGTGTATTTTATTGGTGGGGATTAATGATTAAGTTACATGTAATGAAAGGAACGTTCCCTGATGCGTCTCGTTCTGCTTCTCTTGATCCCTTTCTCGCCATGTGTGGGTGGATGTGAAAAGAAAAAAATGGTGCAGACGTGGTGGGAGGTGGAGAGAGAAAAAATACGGGGAAACTGAAAGGATGGAATTGAAGACATAAATTATATGCAAATGTCTGCGGCCTGTGTAATTACGATAACCTATTTTAATGGTAACACACACTCTCACTCACACACGAGTGATCTCCAGTCCAGATTATTTCCCGTTATTAATGACACCCGAATCACACACCGATTTATTATGCAACTTAAACAAAATTCCATTCGTTTATTTACACTCGTCTTCTTGTTCATGTTTTGTTTTCAGCCCCTCCTCCTTCACTCTCTGTCATCCACTTATCAACGTGTAATAAATCCAAACAGAACTTATCCAACTTTATATCTCTGCCCTGCTTTATTTATTGTCTTCTGTTACCTACCATTTATCTTTGATTATTCAATACGAAATTACTCGAACAATACTAGATACAATAATAATACACTTCAATTAAACATAAAATATTAGTAGTCCACACTTTTCCTATCAAGTATCAAGATTTTCATTACTTAGTCGTTCCAATTTTCTAATCATTAAGTTTACAATTAATTAAATATTGGAATAGCAAGAACATATTTAAAGATTGGTTTTTCGTTTGTAATAGATTTTCAGAAAAAAAAACTGGTTAAATAAGTGATTTGATTAGAAATTTTCATGACCATACAAATGATGTTTGATTATATAAATTGAATTAAATGTAGAAAATTAATAACAAATATTTTCACATCTATTATTTATTTAAACATTTCTATTAGTCCACATTGACGGAGATCTTTCTGTCTATTCCAAATTTCGAATTCAATTATAAGGGAAATTCACTTGCTACATCAATATGTGTTTCGGAAAGTGTAAGAGCATGAAATCTGATCTAAAAACTAATATTTATACACACAATTAATGAACATTTCACAAACATAAATCACTTTGTCACTTCTAGATTGAAATATCAGCGAAGCAATTTTCATTAAATTCGTATCCTTTTTACTCTCTTCATAATAGAATTACTGCAAGATATAAAGTCTGTCTATTCCAAATTTCTAATAGAATTATAACGGAAATACACATGCTACCAATATGTGTTTCGTAAAGAGTAAGAGCATGAAATCTGATCTAAAAACTAATATTTATACACACAATTAATGAACATTTCAAAAACATAAATCACTTTGTCACTTCTAGATTGAAATATCAGCGAAGCAATTTTCATTCAATTCCTATCCTTTTTACTCTCTTCATAATAGAATTACTGCAAGATATAAAGTTAAATCAATATTAAAGTGGGTTAGGTATGAAGAGTTGGGTCAAATGCCAGCTGCCTGTTTGATAAACATGTTCCAATAATAATAACGCTCGGCGCTGGAAAATCTTCCGGTTAAATAGTTTACAAAAAAATGTTACTCCTCCGATTAATTTCAGCGAATTTCACATTTCGCCCATGTTCGTCGGGTCGCGCACGCGAAATTTCCGCATCGTAGCGTGCTCGAGAAAATCCATTTGGATCACATCACAACTCATCAAACTAAATGTAAACGAACCAATACAATAACCAGACCCATGGAAAAGATCATTTGACGAAACAAAGCTTAGCGAAGAAACGTTGGTATTCTAATTGCATCCGACTGCTGGAAATATTATGTGTGTGTGTGTGTATTGTACTGTTCTGGTCGGTTATTACGTGGGGGTCCGCATTATATAACTTTATTACCGCGTCGGTCGAGCGGAACGCACGCAATTGTAATCACCATCGATTCCACCATCCGTAGACAAAACCAAAAATAAGAGTGAATCCGGAGCTGCGATAATACGAGTGTTACGTTCGTAATTCGCAGCGGCATTAATTAAAACGCTGTGGGACATCAATTGGCCCCTCGTTGCTTACAACAGTGCTTCCTAATGGCGGAATAAACCATCATTAGACACATCTTGATCCTTTATTGGTAGCACGCTGTCATCATGGGTTAAGTGCTGTTACATAATAGTCATTTGTTCAAACTACTTCCTAGCAGCAACTCCAAGTCCAAGTTCATTAGATGTATCATAATACTTTAGATGTTGACACGATTACAAATATTTACACAAATGGTATAAGCTTTATTCTGAAAAGGTACATTTTTGTTTATATGCCGGAAAGTATACGTAACAAATTCATTCATAAGATTATATGTAAATATTAACTCTTCAACCCATTTCCAAAATTAGCAATAGTGAGAAGTATGCTCTGATGTCAACAATTTAACTTTAACATATTTCAAATAACATTATAAATATAAAAAACTGACTGTATGAGTTGTCATTTGCACCATACATAATGTTGTGCTAACACAATGTTGGCAATTTCCTGGTACCTTTTACTATTATTTCGTTCACATTATTTGCTTCAAAGGACTAAGAATGTTGATAATATATATTTTTTTGGTCTTTTTGCAACGAAATTTGCAATCTATCCAAATCGGACATTCAGCAAATCATCACGTCGTTGCAGACACTTGTTCAGAACCGTTGCCCATTGACAACTAATTCATTTTGATGACTGCAAATATTTGGAAGTACCAGGGTTTGAACCCGAAACGCCAAATTTTGCGGACGATGACTCAAGCAATTCGGCTATGAGTCGCCGTAAATGTTGATAATATAACAATAATAATTAAAGTTAAAGGCATTTTTCAAATCTTACAATTACTGTATTGTTGAACATAATATGATCAGTTCTGTCCTTCCTCACTGCTCCTGGTAATCTAAAGTTAATGTTTCTTTTCTCTAAACGTAACGTAATTCACTGTTCAAACTGTAAAGAAACTTATTTTTAAATTTCGAAAAACTATCCATCAATTTTCGCGTATATCTCTAAATGTATGCACAGCAAAATCATTTTCAGAGATTAAATTAAAGCTTTAAAAAGTAATGGTATTATAGTATCATTCGTCATTTGGACGTAAGTCACTGCCAAACTTGAAGAAATGTTTCTTAAGCTTCGAAAAACTGTGTCAAGATTTGTTTTCTTATATTTCGATTAATATTCGAGACAAATTAATTTTGAAGTAACCCAAAGAAAGCTAAATACACAACCTTGAAAACGAGATAATTGGCATAATTTCATCATTAGTCAATTGGACGAAATTCGCTTTCAAACTTGAAGCATTTATTATTAATTTGAAATTGCATCACTCCATCTAACAATACTTGATTCGCCTACGCAAATTGTAAATATTCAGCAATTCCAATAATTGAGACTACATTACCTATATGAATAATACAGCAAAAACTGAAGCAAAGATTAACATATTTAGGGTTTGTCCTTTAGCCGGAAAGTGTGTATTCATTGTACATCGTACAATCAGCTTCCTCGAATTGTGTGCGCAATTAGAACCGAGACATGACATCTGACTGACGGATATTGACTAATCCGTAGGGTACGCAAAGCGCTGACAACGAAATTACTTCGAACAACAAACAGTTTGGAAAGAGAACGAAAATAAAGTGAGCGCGTTCGGTGCGTGGCGAATTAGAACGACGCAATAATTATTTCCATCATCCCATTGTTTTTTTACACGTACAACATCATTGTTACGTAACCATTTCGCTTGTTTTGTTTTCACGCAATTAGATCGGGCACGGACAAAACAAATACTCAATTTTATAAGCCAGCAGTTTCTTGTCCAAACAAATTAACATCTCTTGCTGATTACGTAATTGTATTTAATATAATTTTACGGTTAGTGCCTACAAACATATATAATATTTGACATTCAATTTCATTGGAATGTCATGAAGAATTTGTTGACTCATTAGTATCTAATACCATATGAGAAATAAATTATAACTTTTCACACTTTCAAATTTTTCAAAGAGCTTTTCGTGCTACTTTGAAACCAAGTGATTATCAAATATTGTAGATATAATGGTAATAATTAACTTTCAACATTAGACTTTCTAGCTATTTGAAAATGATTTGGAGCTTTTAAACATAAAAAAAGAGATACGTTCAGTTATATCAGCTTATTTACGTAGTTGTAACAAAAACATTATCCTGAAAAATGATGAATTCATATTCGCTACTTTTCCTGCAAATAATTGTTACATTCAATTTGATGGGATTGATTGATTGATGGACGCCACGAAAAGAAACTTCGACCTCTTGAGATTCCCGGTTATTTCCAACCGATGAAATCGATGGGATTACGTGTTGGGTTTTCCTTTTAGTGAAGAAGGAAAAAAGGAAACAGAAAGACTAACCAACATTTCGGTCAATTTCATAAAGCGCGATGCCGACGGACTATCACCAATTCTTCGATGACCTTGATTGATTCCTCCAATCATTTTCAGATATCTCCATTGCTACAGGATACTTTCGTCCTCGTGTTTCGCTTATTTGATAGATTATTTCTATGGATCCTTGAATACACATCTATATAAACAAGTCGAAAGCACCATTTCCAATTACTTCAGTTTGATTGATGGCTTTCACCGAATATAACGTTGCTTTATTACCCATCTCTAGTTTCATGCAATCGTCATGTTGATTTAACTTTATACATTTTGTGACGATCTTCAAGCATTTTTTAAAAGTAAAAAGTCAAATAATTAGGTGAAATGATTCTCTATTATATACAATTATTATTATTATCCTTATGCAATTATTTGTTTACATTTGTAACCTCTCTAACTATTGTAATGTTTTGTGCAAGTGATAAAAGTTGAAAATTTCCGATGAGTTTGGAATTGATTGATGGCTTGTTGGTATTTCACACGTGATTATGTAAATTGTAATTCAATACATAAATGATATGGATGCAGGAGGCAAAGTTGTGAGAAAAATGCCATCGAAGGATTTGATTGATGGGAAGGAAATTACGCATGAAACAAATGACATTTATTCGGGCGGATTCAGGAGAATGCGCTCGTTTTCCAGCAGAAACTCCCAAATCCCCGAACTGTTTACTCAATATCATCCCTCGCAAGGAGAATATCTATCAGGAAGATGATGCATGACGGATCCAGGGAGAGAACAAACTAACATTTTCCACTCGCTTTTCCGTTCCGTTCCTTTTCTCTTCCGCGAATCTTTCGCTCGGTGGACCACTTTGGCATGTGCACCACCATACATATGTGTGTGTGCATGTATGTGCGAAGGATGAGAGACCGGAAAAGGGAAGCCCCCCTCCGCGGAATGTGGAATAACAGAATCAGGAAGGATTCCCGAATTCCTTATGCAAATCGCAGCTATTTCACGCCAATCATGGTTCCACGGTTAAGCCAACAAAGCAAAGCGCCATTAATTAAGTGAACAAACAGTGTAGTCGCCGTACTGATGGGACGAAATCCCGAAGCGAAATATTGACATTCCTGAGCCGGAAAAAGATATATAAACTGACGGGAAAATTCAATTCAAACTTGCCTCTTGTCCCTAACGTTTTTGTTTGCCAACGCAATTACAAACTTCAAAACTCTACCACCAGGAACTGCAAAAAAGGCCAACACCAACCAACTTTATAATGTGTGTGTGTTTTCTGTTAACATAATTTTACAAAATCAATTAAAATAATGAAGAAAACAATATTGAAACAATAGATATTTCTAATAAAAATAAAGAAAGAAAAATATTAAATACTGAAAATAAAGCTGAATTTATAAGAAAGTAATGTGGTGAATGTAATTCTAACCGATTGGTTACAATTTGCAGACAAATATGTTATGGATATATTTTCACATTTCAATAATTTTCTTTAAAAGTTCAAAAGAAGGTATATAATATAATATAAACCAAATATGGTACAACAAAAGTAGCTCAATATGTTTAATTAAATTCTGTCAAACAAGATGTAAAATAAAATTAAGTACTTTCTTGTTATTTTGTTGATAATTTCTGTAAAATATCAAATAAACGTGTCTACACATTTCAGTGTAATTAAATGTAAATAAACTTTCTTTAAAAGAACAAAATTCAGAATGAATATTTAAGAACAACAACACATTCATTGCGTATTCAATACATTGAGTATATAAGTAATAGACAGAATGTGGTGTAATAGTTGCAGATCAGTCCGTTTAGTTGTAATGAAGTAAAGTATTAGACAATGTCTTTAAATTTCTTAAATGAATAAAACATATTAATTGATTAATGAATATGAAGTAAAATAGTGTTGAATAGGTCAATATTTATAGTATTTTCTTGGATAATTAGTTTGGTTTATAGTTTATTAAATGTTGAAATATCTATTTTAAAGTCAATTAAACCGTGAATATCGAAATTGTTCTATGAATGCCCGAATGATTACCTGTCCATGAAAACAATACGATGCAAATATCGAGGTGAATTAAATAACGAGGAGTGAGATGGCACACTTTCCATACCGAAGCGTTGTTCATGCGTTATTCCGCAGATTTATTATCGCAATATGTATATACCATTCATTCATTTTTTCGTGCCGATTCCTGCGGTATAAATCGGTAAAAATTGCAATATAATGGGCATATTATGTATCACAATGGGATTGGATGCAAACAAATAAAATTCTGCAAACAAGAAACGCTAACAATACATCGTAAATAAACTGATTGTCGCTGGCTATAAGTCCAACAATAGGTTGATTGTTCTCTCCCTTGAGCGTAACGAGGGCCGACGTTTGGCCATCCCTGAGGATGGCGGCGTCGGTGGTGGCGGCGGCGGCGGCAGCAGCACAGACGGGCCCTGAAGGGAATTATAACTAAGGGAAATTGCACTGACACATGGGCCGCTCTGGGGGTAGATGGAGAGAGGAGATGCCGGTGCTGCTGCTCGCGCCCTGCAAAACCGCCCTATCGCCCACCCCACATCTCAAAAATCGGCCACACGTGAAACCAACTCCCTTCAACTATAACCGATCTTCACACGCGCACATGTCTCCAACCATCAACGGAACATCCGACCCCTTCTTGTTTATCAAATTATTCTACTTGTATCCTCCACCTCCATGATAAAAAAAAGAAAGAGAAACACACATCCACTACCAACCAGAAAGGCAACAAATTCAATTTTACAACTTCCCCGAGTACCAAAGAAAGTAAATAAATTTCATTCTTCGAACACAAAAAAAAACAAAACCTAAACATTTCCGTTGCAATAATATACTTAGAACGGATGTAAAGCCACATTACGCTACCGTATCCTCACTTTACGTGATATGAGTCATAAATATAACTCAGGTGAACCTGCAAAACAGAATAGTACTGCAACTAGTTTTAGAGTGATCAGACTCCAAAACTTCTAATTGTAGTATTGGGAGTAGTATTACAATTACATTCAATGAAATTAAACTTGAATTCATAAAAATACTTCATATGGAAAGACCTATACCAATAGTCCTTTGTGACAGAGTTTATATATTTTCATTTTATTAGCAGTAAACAAAATTTATTGCATTTTCCCAATACAAAGGACTATTCTCCATAGTTTTTTCGCCCTTTTTTTATTATTACTATATGAATTTATTTAGTTTTATTTTAGTGTTCCTTTACATTTATTTTATTTATTAAAAATACCTACACATAGATTTTACATATTAAATTTAAAAATATAAATGTTGGACATTTCTATATTCTAAAATTTACAAAACTAATAACATTTGATTCAATCTCATTAATAATTATATTTTAATTTAAACATCTTTATTGGTGCAAATTGGGCCAAAGGGTTATCTTTCTGTCCATCAGTCTTATTACTATATTGTTAATTAAATTAATATATAAATTGTTATTTAATTTAACAGCAAAAAATGTAATTTGTTCTATAACATTGACTTAATTTAAAGCACTTAAAAGTGTCTAAATTTAAAATTAGAATCACCACTTGGCCCACCCAAACGCCACGTTTTATCTAAAACATACGATTAAGAGCAACCCCAGACTGACACAAAAAAAGGCATTTCTTACATAAAACGCAAGAAATGTTAAAGAGACACATCTCGGTGTATATTGGATTTTTTTTCTTGTATAATTCTAAACAGAAAAAAAAGCTAAACGACGCAAAGAGCAATAGAGTCTTTCGACCCTCCAAATAATCTCGTTAATCTACGGGAATTGCTCGGAATAGGATAAACATGGACAACGAAATTGCTTTCACCTGTGCGAAGTTACGGAAATCGGTTCCAGGTGTTGGGAGCTTAATTCTTGAATAAAAATAAACCCTTTTCGGATGAGTTAAATTGCCTTGCCTCACACTTAAATATAATCTAATTAGAGTCGCTAAGGGCATTGACGAGTCCTTTTTTTTACGATTTATTTTTGTGAGTTGTAATTGTATGCAAAATATTTCCATAAGCTAATTGAGGGCAGACGAAGAGAACAAATTGAAGGACTTTTTGCTAAGCTGTTGTGGTTAATATTGTGTTTAAATTGACGATGCAAAACGCCTGTTCCTTGAAGACTTGTCGAGTAAAAGAAGTTGAAGTATTGTGCAGTGGAAGTGCCAAGGGTTTTTGGCACATAATCGTTTTTTGTTTAGACGGAGCACCGACGTTTTCCCAGCCTTCCTTTTCCGTTTTGATCAATAGTGACGACGTCCTTATTTTAACATAGTTTCAATTGGACTTTTTTTCTTTACATTACATCCAATAAATATAAAAATAAATATTTAAGAATATCACATAAAAATAAACATATGTATGAAGTAATCAATTAGTATACAGTTTTCTGTTTTTAACACAGACTTTAAAAACTGATTAATGTGTAGAACTAAAATATCGTCATCCTGTAAATAGCATTAGTAGTTAATAAACTGTGGTGTGATGCGTAACGAAATCCTTCTGGTAAATAACGCAGAATATACTTAAGTAATGGATGTAAAGTTACATTATAAAATAAAAATGCAAATTCATGCAATTTTAGTAGTTATATTGGTACAAATATATGCAATTATCTATTAGTACAAAATTTTATGATTAATATGTTTGGAACTGAAATATCGTCATATATCTATTAGCAGTGAATTATTTATAATTTTCTGTTTTCTTGCATATAGTTTAACCTGTAGTTAAGTAATCAACTGTGGTATGATGCGTAACGAAATACTTCGTTTAAATTATGTAGAATGGCCGTAGATAATGACTGTAAAGTTATTTTTCATTATTTAAGGAGGAAAATGAAAATCTGCAAATTTTGCAATTAAATATTGGAAGAACATATATATAATGAAACAGATACTGAAATATTTCAAAGAATAATTTAAGAATTCTACAAAACAATTGCATTCCAAAAATAAGATTCATACGCAATGTCAGTACAAAAAATGCAGCGAAAAACTGCAGAAAAGTAGCAAACTTTAAATAATAAATATAAACAATGTAAAAAGTAATAAAAAGGATATATGTACAAAGCAATTTATTAGTTTACAGTTTTCTTTTTTGAATACAGATGTTAAAAACTGATTGATATGTTTGGAACTGAAATACCGTCATCCTGCAAATAGCTTAACCTGTAGTTAAGTAATAAACTGTGGTATGATGCGTAACGGAATCCTTCGTGCAAATGGTGCAGAATAGACTTAGGTAATGGCTGTAAAGTTATTTTTGAACAATTTCGGAAGGGAAATGAAAATCCATGCAAAATTAATCTCCGAGAGTATTTTCGGGCGTAATGAGGCGACGTGGAAAGCGGGGAACGAATGTGGAGGTATGATGGAAAGTCGTTCCACCACGTGTGGCTTTCTGGTGATGAGGGACAGATCCCACGTCGGGTATATGCATGCATGTATGAGAAAGGATGAGGATGAGGAGAGGAGAGATGGCACGGAATACCCGGTTACAGTAGATTTAGCGTGAGTTATGCCAAACACATGGGTCGCAATTTAAAAGGATTATTGCCGGTATAACTCATCTCGCGGCCCAACTCTTGATAGATTTAATTACGCGCAGCACATAGGGCATTTAGAACGCAATTTAAAATTTATGTACATATTATTTATAAACTCGGTGCGTCTCTGTTTTCTGCACCGGAGACATCTCTTTCTCTCTCCCCATATTTCTCTATATGCGCCTCTCGTTTTAGGTGTATATATGTACGTGTGTTTTGCGAGCAGAACGAGAAAATTGGATTCCGCACTTTAGCCGTCACATTGCGATGCGAAAAAGACATCACAGGCCCTCGTGATATATTATTCAAGAGTAAATAGACCCATTATATTTTATATAGATATATAGATATATACACGTGTGTTATGTCTCCGTTTCCGGCGCGGTCCTTCGAAGTAATCGAGTTCCTCCGCTATAAATGCGGAAAATCAATAAGCAATCATATATAAAACAAAGAAGAAAGACGGAGACGGGGAGAAGAAACTGAAGGCAGGAAGGAAGGAAGGAAGAGGATGAGTTTGTTCGCGTGTGTGCGCGGGGTTTAGGTGACATTATAAAGATATTGATCAGCGCGGAGATGAGGGGTTGCAGGAGGCTCAATAACTGATTACACCCCTGAGGAGAATAATGCGGCCGCCTCCCTCCAACCGCCTCCTTTGGCCTGAGGATGTGCTCTATCAACTAGCTCGTGCATCACTCCACCACCACCAACCCTCCCCCGCCCCTCAGCGCCCCATTCGCGATTAGTTTTTGTCACGATTATACGCAGCCTATGTATGCTAAATGATTGATCCTTCAGCCCCGTAAACAAACATCCTGCTCCACCCCGTTCCTTCAATTAGTATCAAACTGAATCATCAAAAGCAATTTTCCTATACGATCTCTTTTTTATATGCACGGTCAGATATTCTCCCCTAAAATCGCACCCTAATCCTCCCGTTGGCCTAATCCATCTTAATTTGCAAAACCTCGAAAAATTCATTTTTAATTAGTGCGTCTCGCAAAAAAAAACAGCGTCCCAATTATATGGAGCTTTTATGAAACCATTATGATTTTTATATTTGAAATTTCTAAATTTATAAGAATACAAAATATTTAAGCAATTAGCTTTCATAGAAAAAAAGGATTTTTCACAATTATAAAGCATTTTGAAAAAAAATAAAAATTTAATTGGAATACAGTTTCCAAAATGAACACAAAGCTTTTTATATTTTCAGGTTTTGAAGCTTTTATTTGATTAGTTGTTGTAATAATCTAATTAACATACATTTATTATATAAAGAACTTGTTGATAATCCTTCAATTTTAATGCACATTAATAACAAATATACTTTACGTAAGTAAATCAACATACTTATTATTTGAATGCTATTAACTAAGTAAAGATCATATACTAATTCTAACTTAACTAATCTGGCAAAGAGTAATGAAAAGTAATTATTATTTTGAAAAATTGCGTTTTCTTAATAATACCGTTTAAATATCTCATTTTAGAATAAAAAAAATAATGTCTAAATTGCCTTACAAAAGTTCAAAAATTGTATAATTTGCATCTATAAATATTTATTATTCATGATTCGTCAAGTGAATTTGAATATTTTGGATTCGAAACATTAGAGTAGAAATATACTTATCTTAGGACAAAAAATATTGTACTACTATTTTATTATCTTAAGAATGAACATACATTTTAGTAATTCGATTCTAAAAGAATTTCCAATAACAAAATTGTTGTTTTTTGTACATTTTTGTTCAGTAATTACAATGTCATTCAATAACAATTATAACAACATTCAATGGAACAACAACTGCAAAAAATAAACACAACACAATAAAAAAAGAAGAAATACCAAAGAAATATTACGAAAATATTGTTGTTAATAAAAGTATTTCATTTCAAAAGAACAGTTTCATTTTTGTTTTTTGACCTTTAGCTATAATGCATTTTTTAAAAGTCAATTTTCTCGAAAAAGTCAAGGTGAAAGTTCGTGATTTGAACTTTCTTATAAGATAAACTATACAAAATATACGCAAATTTTTAAACAGTATAATAAAATCTACTTGTATTAGTAGTGTTTCAATTGAAATGACTATTTTCAGTTTGTATTGAGCTGCAGCTATTTTTAGCAGCGAACATGGAAAACTTCGATTAGTCAAGTGAATGTGAACACTTAAATTAATTACTTACTACTAATACAGTCCACGCGCGGGATTTATTAATGATTACCTTTAACAACTACCACTTTTTTTATATACCTTTTTCCCTGTATCTAAAAGCTTTTGTTTATGTATATGAAAATGTAATTTAATAGATGAAAAGCAATGGAAATAATTCGTGTTTTGATATCGCTGAAATGGTTTTTGATCGTGCATGATCTATTGCTGCGTATGTATATATATATCTATAAATTTATGGAATCGAACAAATGAAATGGTAAATTAATAGAAGCATGATTAAATCATAATAAGTGAATTTCGATTACACAACAGCGTCCAGTCTAGATTTCGATTGTGGTGCGTTCGTTTGTGCGCGATGTTAATATCGCACGGATCGTGCGTGTGTGAAAGGGAGACACAGAGACTGAAAGATCGATAGTTAGAGGGGGAGGGCTATAAATAGACATTAATAATATATTTTATAATTAATTATATTCCAGCGTATAGGCAGACACTGCGGATGCTCCGGTTCCCAGCTCGACGCGCGTTTGTTGCATATAATAATAACCGATTTCCGATGGAATCGGATCAAACTCTGATTTACTTTCGTTTCTGGAGCGTATAAAATTACGAAACAATACTGCAATCCAATTGGATTAGCGAACTTCCATAACACTCCGACAGATGGCGTTCCAAGCTCGTGCAATTGACATATTGCAAGAGCGCCATCTGTTAACAATCGACAAAGCAATCAAATTCTAATTTAAGCTGATCTCCGGGCAGAAAGACCTATGATATATAACCCTTTGTAGAGGTAATTGTTGTGTTTTCTTCTTCTCATCATAATATGAATGTAGAATTGTTTTGTTCACTGTTGCAATAAAAAAAATCTATCGAATTATGGAAATTGAATTCATAGTGAAGAAATTTGAGACAAATGATTATTGTAATTACATTGTTGAAGATCAAACTTTATGACACCAACTAATTAGAAACTAATAAAACTGTTAATAGTTTGTGTTTTTAAACTTTTTAAAACGAAATTATGTGTTCAAAATATGAAATATTCATTTTCACGATGAGAATAAAACTACCCCCAAATAAAATAAACAGTAATTCCGAGCTTCATGAACCACATACACATTGATTGTCATGGAAACATACTTTCGATTGTTTAAAAATTCATATCACGAACTGCAAATTGGTTTACGAAAATTATTGTTTCAGTTCCTACAATTTCATTTGTAGCCAATTCTCTCAAAATCGACTATAACGAAATTATACGTACAAAAATTTAAAAAAAAAACACAAACTGAGAACAAAACTACCCCCAAATGAAATGACGAACGTTCCAGACGGCCAAAATTAAGTGCGGATAGAGGAAAAAAAGTGTATAGTGTATAGAGAGGATCGCACAGAGATAGAATATTTATAAAGCGGGCGGACATAATGAAATAATGGAGAATTTACGATGGGCATGGGGCCTCCCCTAATGTGATTACACGTGCACACAAACCGCACATAAAATGCAATATTTCCCCAGTTTGATTGATGATGAAACGGAATATTGAATTATGCTGGGCGATGTGATTAGTGTTTTCGGAGGCCGGGGCTCAATTGCCGACTCGTAATTATTATTATTAGCGTTATTTTTTTCGTTCTCTGCATTTCGGCCGGACACATACTTTTCATTTAAAACGCTTTGATCGTTTTTATTGACAATAATCCCTTTACCAACGGAAAATGTTCGGTGGGATTATGAAGTTTTATTTTTTTTGAATTTTCGTGTGTGTCCTTGTTGTAAATGCATCCTCTCCAGTTTTCAGCATCAATTAATTAACCACTGCATTTGAAAAAGTTGAAATATTTCCATTTATTCTTAATGTGAACATATCAATAAAATCATCTGGAAATATTTGAAAAAAAAAGTCCAATGAAGAAAACAGTTTCATAAACTTTAATATTTTGCTATTAATTGAGTTAATTGTGATAAATTTAATTAATTACATTAGTTAATAACTTGAGTTTTTCTGTGAAAAGTAATAATGTTATTTACTCACTCAATATGTTAGTACTAACTAATGTATGTTAAGTGAATTTTGATTTGATAATATCTCTGGTTATTCATATTTCAACTTTTTAAAACTATCAATAAAACTTTCTGAAAATATTTGTAAAAAAGCTCCAACTATGAAAACAGTTTTTCACACAAATACCTTGAATATTTAGCTATTATTTGAGTTAATTGTAACGAAATTAATTAATTACATTAGTTTCATCTCAAGTTTTGCTGTGAAAAGTAATCATTTTATTGACTCACTCAATACGTTAGTACTAACTAATGTACGTTAAGTGAATTTTGATTTGAATAATATCTCTGGTTATTCATATTTCAACTTTTTAAAACTATCAATAAAACTTTCTGAAAATGTTTGTAAAAAAGCTATGAAAACAGTTTTTCACTCAAATACCTTGAATATTTAGCTATTATTTGAGTTAATTGTAATCAAATTAATTACATTAGTTTCATCTCAAGTTTTGCTGTGAAAAGTAATCATTTTATTGATTCAGAACAAAACAAAACGTCAGTTTTCAGTAAGAGAATTGTATGAAGAATTAATATTTAAAAAATATTAATAAATCTCATAAATATTATTAAAAGTCCATAATACTTTCTAACAATTATTTTATTACATGAATGAATAAGGAATGAATCAATGAATGAGTAAGAAGAAAACGTAGAATAAAATAAAACTTAACATAAAACTCAATAAGTATCATTTTCTCGCTCGCTTTTTGAAGGCTATGCTAAATGTCTGAATATATATCCGTAAAGAGCAATTGCTTATATAACCGTTCCGTTGAAAAGTGCTCGTGAAAGTTCCGAACACTTATGGACACCTCTAAATGTAAACTGTTTATAAGCACTGAAACTCTGGCGTTACATGTTTTTTTTTCATAAACACAAGTTGCGTGAAATAAAAATACGTGTTTATATTTACATTTCAAAGACAATTTCCTTTCGGTTATTAAATGTATCTCTTTCTAAACGCTACTTAAAGCTCCGCTTTATTTTCTTCTTCTTCTTTTAACCGAGTGAAGAAGAAGTTACGAGCGCGTTCCAACGCCGGATGTTTCCTCCTATAATAAATTAGGTTGCTAAACAGCGAACATAAAGTATGCAGTGAGCTTGCAATAGGTTTGTTACACTGATGGACTTTCAAACTACATAAAAAAAAGTTAATAGATTTGCACTTGGAAAACGTTTATCACTTTGTTTGTTTTTCGATTAATCAATCTTCCAATACAAGTAAATAAGTACAAGAATTAATATTTATATATAATAAATATTTCGATATGTAGTAAATATTTGTTTTCAAACTATGAAATCTGGTCACCTTAACTTAACAAAATCTAAATTTCCAATTACAGTGGTACCTCGACATACGAGTTTTATTCGTTTCGTAACCTTGCTCATATGTCAAATTGCTCGTATCTCAAAGCAATTAGTCTGAGGTAGGAGAAACTGTTGGTGTCGTGTGCAGCGGTGTGATTCCTCGTATCTCAAATCTTGCTCTCATCTCAAAGCAAAATATCGCTCGTATCTCAAAACACTCGTATATTAGGGCACTCGTATATCGCGGTACCACTTTTTACTTGAGTTTTCTCAAGCATAAAATCTTTTAATTTATTTTTTATTATCTTTCATTTCCAATTTCATTTTTGGTTCTTGGAGATAGTAAAGAGGTTGAAAATCATTGAATTTTTTAAAATTTTCTTCTAACTCGTATCTGACTCTTCGGTCTACCGATTTGGATCGTACAAAGATCACCTTAATCTTCTCCGATGTGCGTTTATACTTTTCCTCTTGCAGAACCGCTGCATGCACAGCGAGAATAAAAGAACAGATGGAAGCAGCACAAAAGAAAGAGAATGGACGACGATGGATTCCGGGGAATCCACAGTAATTGGTGTTCTTCTTGTTGTTGTTGCTGCAAACCTCGTGCGCATTGAACGGAGGGGGCGCCGCATTATATAAATAAATAGGATTGCGATAAAAATGAGACATAAATAATGGGGGTGCTGCTTATTTATGCCCCGTACACAAGATATGAAATGCAGAAACGCGAAATGAAAATAATATGCATGAAACGCGATTGGATTTAAATGGAATTACGGAATTCAATTATGAGCGCATGCACACATACATAATATTTATGTGTGTACACGTACACAGTGAATAGGAGGAGCGGGTGAAAGGGAGAGATGGAAATACACATTTTTCCTGTTCGTTTTCTTTTGATCCGTGGGACGACGCCAACAAAGGATCATTCCATCTCACGGGGCCGCATCATCAAGGACGCTAAGCGCATTATATTAGAACAGGTTTCATTTATGTTTCATACTCGATAATTTAATAGCATTTCAATAAATCCGTCTGCCGTCGAGGTGGTCTCTCCTCAAAAACCGACCCAGAATGCTTCTCGAACACAAAAAATATATATATACGAAGAAGCAATGTACAATGAGAGCGGATGAACGCAGTGATGGATGCAGCTGGAGGGCATCGGCGGTGGACCCAGAAGGGGGGACCGCGTCTGTGGTCCCTTTCGAAGAGGGAATCCCCTGGACGAATCAAACGCACAATGCTGCTGCTGCTGCAGCGACGTTTCGGAAAAATAATTCAATAATTCGCCCTCCCAGCCCCGTCATCAATCACACGAAATTCATTCATTCACTGTTTTGCGTGCTCCGTGGTTCTCAATCACATCTCGTTAAGCCCAAGCAAAACAGAGTGCAACTTGATTATATAATGCTTGTGCGTAGTTACGTACGAACAGTCGAAAAGGCGGCACGAACAAATCTCTGTTTATGTTAATTTAGGATTAAAATGAATGGATGAAAGAGAAAATATGAAAATGAAAAGTGATTTTTTTTTTTCAAGAATAAGATTTTACGTAGATTGTATGGTTATTATTGGGATATTATATAATAGTATATTATATTAATAACAAATGCCATGATCAAGAAAGAACATACTGGTGGAACTCTTCTATCTTATATTGTGGTATATGGTAATTGTGACTCCAGTCCTCAAACCAGGAAAATATCTGACTCAACTTGGCAGTTATAGACCAATACCATTGACTTGCTGCATGAGTAATGTGGAGACAGGTAATTTTGACTCCAGTCCTCAAACCAGAAAAA
>JAFMTC010000064.1:450955-519394 GCA_018845635.1 Nicrophorus orbicollis | reverse complement strand
CTATAGACCAAAACCATTGACTTGCTGCATGAGTAATGAGGAGATAGGTAATTGTGACTCCAGTCCTCAAACCAGAAAAAGATCTGACTGAACCTGGGAGCTATAGACCAATATAGACCATTGACTTGCTCCATAATCTTTGAAAAAATGATCAGAAAATGTCGATTTACACTAATATCAAACGCCTCACATGTAGTAAGTCAATATAAATAATTAATATTTAATTAAGCCAAAGTAAATTGACTGAATTACGTAAAACTATATATTTTGGCCAAGAAATTATAAAGAAATTAATGTTAATTTTACGGGAAATAATCGAAATGAATGAATTTGCAAAAGCGTGCAACGTATATTGTAAACGATTGTGATACAGCCTATTAATCATAGTTTACAGTATAAATCATAATAAACTGTATGTCTGAAAGTACATTACGATTCACTTAATCTGAACATGATTCTTGCACACAATGTGCGCATCCAACAACCAACTCTTATTTCCTTCTTCTACACGTTCCTATTCTCTTTTTTTTCTCGTCGTGTTTGCAGTGTTCATCCTCAGGAGGATTCCAAAATATTTTCAATTTCTTGCTTTGTGATTTGATATATGGCTGATGGACGAAGGGATTGCGAGGTCGCGTTGGTATTCCGGCCGAGAATTCCGGCGATCAAAGACTGTTGCAGCGCGCCTCTACACGTCCTCCTTTTTCTTCTTTCCTACATTTTATTTGATTCTCCTCCTTTTTATTTCTCTCTTCCCCATCACAATTCCACCGTTTTTCTCCCCACACAACCAAGACAACAACAAAAATACCACTCGATCTGATGTCGAAGAATTGCAATTGCCATAATTGTCGTCCTTTAATTTCCGTCCGCGATATCATACAAATTCCGCAAAGTCCTCGGTGCACCGCAGCTTCACACCAGGTTTTTATGCTTTGTCTAAGAAAGAAAAAACACAGCAAAAGGAAGACGATGGAAAGCACGACTAGGCAATAAAAATTAGTGCTGCTATTCCAGCTACAAAGGAAATTTATCCAAGATTCATCTATTTACAAAAAAAGTATTTTTTAACGCAATTATTACATTCACGAAATGTATTTAAATCCACTGCTTCAGCTTAATCAACAAAATTTTTTACATAAGTTTGCTGCAAAAAAATGCTTAAAAAGATTCATAGATGAAGCGAAATTTACACTTATTATAACAAGATTATTACTTCATCGTTGTTTTTGCTCCTTTGACTCCAAAAAAGTCGGATATTTCAAAGGAACAGAAGCTTCGCCGAAGAATGTTTGCATTTGAAATTCCGATTATTTCAACAGGCAAAAAAAAAGAGTAAAATAAATAGATGAAATCGTGATGGACAGTAAGAAATGTGGGTTATTTTTCGAACAATTATTTTTGTCGTTTATTTTCAATTTCGCCGTATGATGATGATGATGATGATACGACGAATGCCGGGGACGGGAAAAATTTTAATGCCGCCGAAGCGGACATAAAATTTTCTTCTCTTGCAGCAAAAGAATGCGATTTGGAGAGAGGTGAGCAGCTCTGCTCAGGTATCGCGCGATAATTAGCGAAATGTAATAAAGCGAAAATCCCGCGGCCACAATTATTAAACGAACCACAGCATAAAGGAAGGAGAAAGAGATGAAAAAAGAAGCGATGAGTGGAGTAGAATATATAGATAAATATTGCTGCGCAAAGAGAGAGATCGGATGGAATGGGAAGATTCGAACATGTTCTTTGGTATGTTCCGAAACTTCGAGTTCGCTGTGCTTTTGAACTTTTATCTCTTTCACCGATATTTCTTTACATTACCTACGGTTAACTTCGGGGCAAAAATAAGTTGGGACTTGGAGTAATTTCAAGTATACTTTATTCCACATCAAAAACGTTGAATAATGCAAAATTATTAAGTTTTATTCAAGTAATTAATTGGCATTTAGTCAACAGCTTAGCTAATTGGCATTTATTTTATTATAATATAGAAATCCAAGACAGAAAGACCTATAGTCTACAGGCCTTTGTAGCAAAAGCATTATATTTCATTTTTGTTTTCTTTATATTTCTGTATTACTATTGTTTTAAGTTCATATTTTTGCAGTTAATATTGGAAATGTAAAATTTGTAATTTAACTTAACAATCCAATTGTCAGTCTTTCCGCCCAAATGTCACTTATTATTTCATTTGATTCGTAAGAAATTTGTATTAAATATTATGAAATAGAAAATAAGATATTTCGTTTTATATATAATTGCATATATTTTAGATATTTTACATAATAATCAGGTATAGTTATATAATATGATAAAAGCTGATGAAGATTTTCCATTAAAAAAGAAAACAGTGAAATGCAAATACAAGTGGTGCAGAATTGTGGATTTATGTGTATTGTATAATGTGTTTGGGGTGAAGATAGCGGCTACCGCCTCCGGTGTGTCGTAATTATGCATTAGTTTCCTTGAGACCTAGGCGAATTCAATTGAATTTCGATTTGCCATTACTCCCAATACATTAAACCTGAAACGCTTAATACCGGTCCCGTGTCTCTGAATGTGCCCGAAATGCTAATTCGACGCCACCCGCAAACCCCTTTCGCGCCCCTAAAAACAATTGAACCCTCCTCTTCTTATTACGTAACGTAACACCTACCCCAGAGCTGGGATTGGATTGGCGGAAAGCAAGGAGAGAGCGTGTCTAGACATCGGGATCCCCAAAACACAACACACCAAAACATCGGACAACGAAGAGAGATAGAAGTACACAAGAGGGAGAAAAAACAGGAATGCATATTGAACCGAAAGGAACACAGAAAGGGCATTAATTCATTGATTGATCGCCCATCAACTTGAATTGAACAAAAGCGGTTACTGGTAAAAAAATATATCCCCTTCAGTGTCAGAAGCCTCCCCCGGTTATAATTAGACCGGAAACGTCGACCGACCGGAACCCACATTTTTATCATATGAATTGCTCGGTTTTTTTTCATAATTCTTTATTTTACCTCAGAATTTCCGTTAAATTCGCTACGAATCTGCATTTAAAGTGCGGATCGTAAAATTATAGTGATAAAGGGTAAATAAAAGAACGAGTTGGGTGATGTTGATACGGATCTAACCTTCGTCCGGAGGCCGAAACCATTAAAGAAGGAAGAAGCACCACCAAACCGGCACATCCAAAGATACGTATCCAGATTAATGCCAAATAATTTCATGGCCTCTCCTCTTTTAGAGTGCAATCAGCATCTCGGACCCTGTCGTCATCCATTCAAGTTCTCCCGCGTCTCCTTGCAAGGTCTGCAATTAAATTTGCATTTATTTCAATCTGCTCGAAGGAAATGAGGGAAAAGTGCCGAGCTTGAGCATAAAAATTATTCATGTGCCACCTTCTGCCTCGTGCATGCATTATTAAATACTTTATTTTCATGACGCAGATACATATTCAAAATTATAATGAAAAATTTAATCGCGCTTAATGTGACGATACATTATGCTTCTACTCCCCTAAATCTATATTATATACAAATAAACGAGCATCAATCATGGTTTGATCGATACAAAAATAATTGATTTATCACATCAAATGCAAACATTCTTAATAAAGTAATCAAATTTCTTTGACTGAAATCCATTGAAAACTTCAAATTTGATACTAAAAACTTAACTATTTTAATAGACTCAGCAAAGTCATCATTAAAAATTTATTACATCAAATAAATCCATGAAAATGATAATATTTCCATTAAAATATAAGCAAAATCTTACAAATTATACTTTTTTATACATAATTTATCATAATAAGTCTTATAATACTATAAACCAATGTTTCATTACTTTTATAACAAATGAAAAACATAGTGCAGAAAGCCCTATAGCCCTTTGCAGTAATAACAAAATCAATTATTTATGAATGAAATTATACTATTCTATAAATAAAAAATAAATAATTGGAAATGCAATGTTCTACCTATTCGGAAGCAATTTTCCATAATTGTATTTTTCTGTGACAGGTTTCAAAACCAATTAGTGTTGTAGCCGTTGAGTAGCATTAAGTAACATTAGCAATTAAGATACAAGAGGGGGCGCAGCAGACAAAACCTTTTTCGAACTTCTGGTTCGTCTGGACCACCGGGGGAACGCATTTTTTGGGGGTGTTTTGTGTGCATCCTAAGGATTCACTTATCTGTCGTGTGACATGCACACAATGGGCAGGTAGTGAAATTATTTTGACTTTTCCAATTTACTATTGTCCACCATTCAGTGTTTCCTTTCTTTAGCCTGGGAATCTTCAAACCGCTGTCATTATTAGTACTATTTCGTGCGAAAATATTGTGAAAAGTGAAATCTCTACAAATAACATACAACTTTTTTTTTCATTACATTTTCTATTGAAATTTTGTATTGTCGTAAATTTCAACACATTTCAGTGTATATAATTCTTTATATATTAATGTTAGTTATTGTTTAACTAACTTTTATTGTTTAAATAATAATAAATACAGTTTCATTAAAAAGTACAGAAAAAACTACGATTTAAAAATTTTAAAGAAACTGAATTTTACACACAAAAAAGAGATCTTATTACAAAAAAATAAAGCTATTATTTACACATTTTAAATTTGTAACAATCAAAGTGCTAATGACTGAAGTCTTTCTTCCTTGTTTTCTTTTATAAATCGAAGTATTTTTTTATATAATTAATATAGGCAGAAAGAACTAGGACTATCTTTGCTCCAATTTATAGCTATTAAAGATATTTACTATTTTTATGATATTTATTTCAATTCTAAATAAAATAATTAAAAATTACAATAATTTATAATCTTTTTTAAAGAAAAAACTTCAGAAAGATCTCGGTCGGGTCCAATAAAGATGTTGAAAGAAATAATGACTTCATATTCATAATTACTTAAATTGTAGTCACTTCAAGTTGTTTAAAAAGTAATTGTATAAGTTTATACAATATTAGACTACTTGTTAAATATTACTCAATGTACGCAGCTTTGTGATCGATTTTGTATACAGTTTATGACTTCCGATGCACGTGAAATTAATTTTAGGAAATATCATAAAACCATTTCGATTTGTAGTTCTTGCATGTCCACTTTTATGGCTTTATATTTTATAATTTTTATTGATCGTAAACAGAGAAACATAGTCCATCACTTCCCGTCAATCAACTACTCATTTAGAATCCATAATTCATAATTATGTAGTTAATATCATTATATAAAGTTTCTATTTACCTTCAACATATGTATATTCTATAATATCAGAATTATTCATTTTTTAAAACATATATTTGTTTTCTTTATATTCTAATGACATACTTAGTATATTATAATACAGTACACCCATACCTCGCTATACGGCCGCTCTTTATACGGCATTTCGCTATAACGGCTCTTCAATTAAGGCACATGTATATCGTTATATCTACATGTTGCCAATCTTGCGCAAGCGCAATAATTGATTCGTTATACGGCTTTTCGCTTTACGGCCAAGTTTCGTGGAACGTATCTAGGCCGTAAAGCGAGGTATGGGTGTAATTAATCTTATTTAATATTATAAAATGTATAGAAATACCTAAACATATATAAATTTAGAAAACATATGAACTAATAATGCTGCAAAGGGCTATATACTGTTGATCATTCTATTATTTATTACTTTTGAGACAGTGTTTATATTATAATTCCTAATAAGTTGATACAGTTTATCAAATAATGAGCAGTGTGCACGCACCTCTATGTTCGTTTTTATAGCATCGTATGCATATGGAGTGCAGGTCATAATTTAATTCGGTGGCACAGGAGTTTACGTGCGATAAAGCGCGTCCAATTGCATTGAAATCCGCAGAAACGCCGGTTGTTTCCCTTCGTTTTTTGAACGCGTTTGTACCGCATCCACCTGCATTTAAATACAAAGTGTGCACCGAGTGGATGCAGTTTATGCCGTTCCGTGAATTGTGGTGTTGCCGGCAATAAAATTAGTGGCGTGCCCGTAAGTGGGTGACAAGTATTAAATAATGCAATTTTCCAGCGTGTTTGAAAATCATATCGATGTACTCAACTTGAGTGAGTTTCTGTGTTGCACAAAAAGGGACATTTTTATCGGTTCCGCGTAGGCGGAAGAGGGCTGAAAACAACAGCAACTGAAAATATATAGGTTATAAATAGAGACACAGAGAGAGAGAGAGGAGGAAACAATTCAGTTTTTCCCTTACAAATAAACTAATCTCGAGATAAGTGAATTTATTGGGTGCAGCGATTCCGAACGTAAAAAAATAAATAGAAATAAAAAGCGCACCCCCCTTCCCAAACCTCACCCGTCTTTCACTGTATGGTGAGAGAAAAAAAAAGCGGGGGTGGTTTAGAGGCGACTTTCAATAAAAATTTGTTTTATGTCCTCTCCCTTTCCCTATACACTTTTTGTACCCCGCTGCAGCAGCTAACGCCGAAAAAGCCTCCCGAAGTACGGCAGTTACCTACGATTTTTTTTTGTATCCATCGGGATGATTTATGTCCTGTTATCGGAGCCCACCCCGAATGTACAACATATAAATCCAGAATTTATACGCCAATATTTATATATTTATATATATATTCATATTTATGTGAATCGTCCCGCGTTTTTCTCCTCTTTTACCGTTACAAAATTTTCTATATATTTATTTTTCCGGCGAGAGAAAATTTCAAGGGTAGCGAACATGATCAGTCATGATGTTGGAAGGAAGGAAAGGGAAGTCCCATTTGTCTCTATCTATCTCGGCTCGAATTGACGCGAACTCCCCGAAAATGGGGGGTTCGTAATGAATGATTTCTTCACTAACTATCCCACTTGTCTCCTTTTCCTTCGGATTCCGCCTTACCCCCTCCGCTGAAAAGAAAGTCCGGGTGGTTTAAATCGCAGAAATTTCCCCCGAACGCATCGTGAGGTGGAGTAGGAAACGGCGAATTTAATCGAGGAGGTCCCCCGTTTACACGAATCACTGAATAAGATGATTGCTTTATTGTTTCGAAAGTGATTAGCGCGAACGGGGACGGACACTTTTCTCCTTCTGCTTCTTTTCCTTCTCACGGGTGGAAAATTAATTTCCTCTGCGGAGGAAAGAGTATTGCGAAGGAAAGTTTTCGGGGGGAGTAAAAACGTTACGATTAATTTATTAATAAGTCGGGATCGGATCGATGGTTTAATCAAATACCATTCAAGGGTGAAAAGGCGGATTGGGGTGGCTTCAGCAATGACATCAAGTAGAGAGAAAAGGAAATTAGATTGTTATTGTTTGGTGGAGGAGAAATCCTAGCAATGCGCACAGTTGTGAATTAAATTAATACAAACTGGATGAATGACTCATTTTCTGTCCAAACTACAACCAATTGCCATAATATTATTCTTTCCTTTAAAGCTATAAGAAATTAGAAAAGAAAATATGGAAACTCAACTTAAAACACATTGAAAATATGAAGAAAAATGTAATTTTCCTAAATTCAAATTAATAAAAACACAATTCTAATTGCTTAAATTTTATTAAAAATATATGAATAGTTGTATAAGAAATCTAACTGCTTAAAATGCTCAGATTTTCTTCTAAACTACAAGAAATTCCCATAATATTACCGAAATTAATTGTACCTAATTATAATTTATAAAAATAGCGATTAATTTTCAAGTAAAACTGTAAAATTTTTGTAAAAACAACTTATGCACAGTTGTGCATTATTCTAATTTCATATAAATGACTAATTTTCTTTCGATTCTATAAGATATATCTATAATGTTATGTTAAGTAGAATTGCATTTCCGAATATTAAATTTTAACTTCATAATTGATTAATTTTCCTTTTAATACCACATTTTTTTCCCACATTATGGAAATTCAGTACACCTAAAACCATTTTTTAAAAATTATAATAATTAATTTATTCTAATAGATTAACAGAACCACTTATATTTTAATTAAAATGTCTTCATCAAAATACTACATTTTGTGTTATTTTTTTTACTCAATAATGACATTATTTTGGGTCTAGAGATAAGCTATCTGTTCATTTATGCATGTTATCTCCATTACATAATGGAAGTATCTCATTAATATAAATGAATGTTAAATCATAGTTTCTGTATTCCCCCCTAAAACCATTAGTTTCCATCACTAGTCGAACACACTAGACCGGTGAATTATTTATATAATATACGCTATTCAAATATGCAAACTACACTTTAAGTTCATTGACAAACACTAATTTTAAGTATAATTTATGAATTACACGGCACTAAATTTTGATCGATATTCATAGAAATTATAGGTCTACAAAGACACTGTTCTAATATGCAAAAATTATATTAATAGATAAATACAATTTCAAATTATAAACCAAAAAAATTTTTATACTATAACAAAACATTTTACATGAAAATTTCTTAAATTCCAATAATTACTGGAATTATATAAATAAAGTTTATAAACTGCAGTGAGGCAGCATACACATAAAATAATAAATAACTTAATAAAAGTCAATATTTTCTTGAAAAAAATATATAAATTGTAAACCATAAGCTTTTGAAGAAAATATTTGTTAAATTTATTTAATTATTAATATGAATGAAACAAATACCTTGATTTTGGTACAATTCAATATAAATTTAATAAAAGTGAAGAAACATCAAAGGGCTATATAAATTTTACTTCACTTTCAGCTTTTCTAATAATAATAATAACAATTTGTTGGTTGCAGAAAAGGCAAACTTTTCAAATAGTTCAAAATATTTTTAACTGTAAACCATATGGAGTCTATTACTAGATGTTTAATGAAGAAAAATGCATTCAGACAGACTTTTTTTTTGTACTTGAATCGACTATTAAGTGGATTATTGAAATATTCATGTCACAAGTAACTTCCTCAATACATTAAAACGAATGTGGCCAGTTTATTATTTCCGATGCACGTGGAATTCGTTAATACCTATTTAATTTTGTTTCCTTTTAGGAAATGTCCTAAACCCTTAGCAGCTATTACATGTATATTTTTATGTCTTTAATATACATTTTTCTATCAATATACACAAACTATAACCCATCACTTCCTGTCTATCAAATACTTCTATAGAATACATTATCATTACATAAAAATAGTAATTTTTACATTCATATTTTAGTGTTCTTTATTTGTATGTAATGTACCAAAATTTGTAATTAATATATCTTTGTTTTTCTTCTATATTTTATGTGTAATAACAAGATTTTTTTTAAATTAAAAATTGTAAATAATTAAATAATAATATAATTTATTGCAACAACTAGATAAAAATTAATACAATAAAATGAAGAAATACAAAAAATAATGCTATTACTGCACTAGTAAATAATTAATTCCAATTTGTAAATAAAAAAAGTTTGAATATAATTTCTTTTGAAAACTTTGGATACTATTTCTAAAATCATTCGTGAATACTTTGATTAACCAATAAGTGTATAGATTTTCCAGAATTTTACTTTGTTAATAGCGTTTACGATATTTTTATTAATTATTTATTACTAATAATAACCAAACAGAATTATATTTTGAATACAAGAAACTATTGATTGAGTAATAGATGATAGTTTTGCGAATATTAACAATAAATTAAAATAGTTAAGCAACAAATTTCGAATGTATAGTTATTGAATGATTATACAAATAGCTGTGTATAAATATATGCACTAGTTAAAATAAATGCATAATTCATATTGTATAAATTCAATTTTATTTCAACGGAAACCGATAAATATGCAATTGATGTTCGTATTTTTGAAAAGTGCTGTTGGATAGGACAGGATCAGGTCAAATGTATTTCAGATTTCTGTGAAATATGATAAAAATGTACGTCGTGCGATGCGGATTAGAATATGTTAAAACTTTGCGCTTCTTCCTCCCTTTCACTCCCTTTTTTCATTTCTTTCAAGCACATTATGTACTTTTTTTGTTGTAAAAGACCTGAAAGAAGTGTGCGCACGACAGAGATAGAGAGAAAGAAGGAGAAAGAAAGAAAATAAAGAAAAAAGCAACACACCCTGTATATTGAGTGAGTATAGGAAAATCGTGTGCCATAGAGAATTTCAAGTTAGCACCTTTGTAGCACCCCTGCGGTGTTTGCTCGAAAGCTCAGTTCGCATACTAATGCCCCTCACCTCGCATACGTACACATCCACACGACGAGAGAAAGAATCCCAAGTTTATATGCTCCAATCTCCACGCTATTTTCTTTTTTTTATTTTGTATCTCTCATTTTTTCTCTCCTTCTTCTTCCCTTTCGTTATTTACGACGCACGCCGCCCCCGCCGAACTTTGAGCATGCAAATTATATAATCTTTTTTTGTGTGTGTTCCTTCCACAGTGATTATATTTAATGGGGACGATTGGGTCGGTGGCGGCGGCGGCGTCGGCGGTGGCGCAGTTGGTTTTTATTGTGTTGTGTTATGAATTCCCGCCGCCTCCGCAAACCCACCATCCGCCCCCCGCCCCGGTACGCGATTATCCGCGCCGGATTGTTGGGCTTAAATGTTCGACCCCGCAAAGCATAACAATGTAAGTTCCTTAAGACGCCGAGGGTAGGAAGAAGTAAATTAAGAAAAGTGCCCTCTCACATATTGGCTTCTTTATGGCGAAAAGGGCGGCAGTAAACAACCGCCGACCCGCGACCTCCGCGCTCGTAAAAATAATAATAATAATAATGCGAAAACAACAGGAACAGTTTTTGATCGCGATTATTTTCACTCCCCCTCTTGCTGCATCATCGCTCATAACTAGAGTAATACCGACAGAGTTTCCGACAAAAGTCTACCACCAGCCACAACATTTTACTCAACTAGTTAATCATCTCTTTACTACATATTTAGACTTATTTGTTACAATACTACAGCTGCTTGAGGATCAACATAATTTCTCTCTGGTTTAGAAACAACTGTAATTATTTCTGATAAGCCGACAAAAATATCCTCTATAGAAATTAATTGGGTTCATTATACAAAAGTCGACACAGCTATCAAGATATAATTTCTTTGAGGATTGTACAAATTACTGTATTACTTAATTTTTATAATCAAAATGTGCAAGTTTTATTTTCTTCCATCTGATTTATTTTTGTCGAGAAATATTATTATTTAACACTTCTCTTTTATTCTTATTTTTGTTATTACTAAAGTTGGTTGTAATAGCAACCAATGTAACAATGATTTAAACATAATATTATGTAATTCTAAGTATTTTTTGTATAAAATTCCGTTGAAAATATTTTCTTTGAGAAATATTATCATTTAATACTTCTATTTTACTCATCTATTTGCTGAAACAACTAATTTTGACTATATCTTACTGACTATATAAGTTATAATAATGAAAAGTTCTTCTGAATGTTATTGTTACTTGAATTTAAGTATCTGAACGATATACATAACTGTTGATAGTTCCGATAAGATTTCTTATAGTTCTAGTAGAGAATAAATCAATCAGTATTAGAAACTTCCTTATTGTATAAATAGTAGTAAATCAGTAGTCATTACTTAATCAGTTTTATATATTTACATTAGAATCACAACCAATTAAATAGTTTTGATAGAGTTCAAGGCATAAGTTTGGTATCACCAACAATGCAACAATTAAATTCGTTTCATTATGCAACATCACTCAACTTTTTCGCCCCGTCTTGTTACTGTTGCTTGGATATCAGGAACTGGTTTCTGTCTGCAAGATAGAGAATTGGCCAGTTTAGTAAATAATCGCTTCCCGGAACTCCCATTCTCCCTCTGTTCATTGCGTATTTGTGTAACAAGTTTCAAGTTCAGTTACGGATCCGGCAACTATTTCACCAACGAAAACCGCTAACTGGCGCGTTTCGGAAACCAACCCCCCCATCCCCCCACCCATCAACACCAAACTGCAGTTCGCCGGGAGGAAAAAGCCACCCTCTTCCACCCCCTTTTCAGCGGGGGGGGGAGTGGTGTGTTCCGTACAAAAGCCAGGCGACTGCAATTGCAACAAACGTCAACTCCACCGCACAATAATACATACACACACACACATATTGAAACTCTTTGAACTGTTTAATTCCAACCATTTACACCGTAACCGGATCAATTGTATTTCATATGCGTTTCTCGTGTCAACGTTTCACATGACTCGCTCCTCATAAACCGATATCTGGATGAATGCCAGTGAAACAAGAATTGTGGAAATATGGTGAATTATATTTATACCGCAAAAATGGAATAGAAATAATTTCATATGAAATCAATCATTTAGTTTAGAATAAAGCGAAAGTTTATTTTTTTATTAAGAACTTGTAACTTGTTTCCATAACAAGAATGAAACAATCCATTCTTGAAAAACCCTAGTTTTATAATTATATAATTAAATTTATAATTAAATTATATTTCTTTACCATTTAAATTCATCAAAACCAAAGTTAAATAAATCTAATAAATAATAAAAAAGCACACATGAAGGAATTATAACGTTTAGAGCCACCACATTAATCACTAAAGTTCCCAAAATTTAAGAGTATTTATGTCTCAAACCTAAAAATGATCTTGCAGCTATACCTTTATTAAAATAGTAATTAATTTACTTGTAAAGTATTACTTCAAATGTTTACATAATTTTCTCAAAATTACAAATTAACTACTAATTGTTAAATTTGGTGTTATTAACTATATTTTTGCTTCTTATCAGGAATTGAGTACTTAAGTAGTAGTTATATTAATTAGAGCATGAAATATTAACGTGATTAACTTCAAGCTTACTTTTACTGAACCAATAAACTACAAAGTTGTAAATATAATGACGTAATCAGTACTTTTCTAAGTAGATTATAATTACTTCTACTCACTACAAATACGATTTCTACTTCCGTTGCATTTTTCATAATTGTTCTATAATTAGTTGTATAAATTGTAAACATAAGAAAGTTAAGCAAAAACAATCATTGGGGATACGAATTATTGAATTAAGTAATTAATAATAAGATAGGGCAGAAAGTATGTTTGTTCTGCATTAACAAACTATCAAATCCAAATAGTGTAAGTGATACATCTTATTGAACTTTTGTAATCTCTAATAGGTCACATACACGATTGTGGTAAACTAATATTATATTAAGATTGTAATATTCTCATTGATTTCCCTTTTAAATGTTCTATAAATACAGATATGTAAATATTATCAATAATGGAATAAAACGAAGAGAGAATACAGTTTCATATTTTGTTGACATTTTCTTATTGTGATTTTAGATGGATATCTGGTTTCTAAAATGCCAATGCTAATGGAGAATAAAACGTTAGTAGTTCCAAAGTTCTATTTCCTCTCGATGTTAAGTAGCACGTGGAAACAGTAATTCAATATAAAGCATAACATTCTAGAAACGTAATATTCGAAGCAAAGAAAGAGGAGAAGACTGCAAATTGAATTTATAGCCCGATAATCCTGAAAGCCAAAGAGGGAGGGAGGCGCTAATTTAATAAATATTTATGGGCTCCCAGCTATTGATACTTATTATAAGCAAGCTGTTTGAGTTGGGCTTAGAGAGTTTCGAATGCGGGGGCGGAACGACATATTTGCTATTGTAGTTACGGAATTTCTGTCCGAGGAGTCACTTTGATGTTTAATTACAGTTATTGATTGTGCGGAGACTTCCAAAAACGAGCGCGGTTTTCGCCCACCCACAAATTCTGAACGGGCAGCAGCTTTGAAGGGGGTCAGAGATTTCCTTCGCCCCTTTCAAATATCAATTTGTAACGTTATTAATTCGCGTAACGACGCAGCGATAAGAAAACGAAATTTCTAAACCCCTTCGCTCGTTCCGTTAAGGGGGTGCTGCTGTTGCGAAAACGTTACGCAAGTTATTATAAGTCAATTTAAAGAAAACGAGCTTTAAATGGGTAAAGTTTGATCGAATTTAACCTGGAAATTGCAGCAGACAACATCATAATAATAATGATGTCGACACGGGGGTGGTAACCCCACCGCCGACTGCGACTGGCTGTTGTTTTGGGGGGGTCGCTCGTGTAAAAGAGGGGAGCCGTTTTTCGAATCTCCGTGTTCCGGAACAACTCAAATTCGCATTTGTCTTTCGGAGCGTGACAGCAGCCTCACGACAAAGGCAAAAAGCGCATAGCGAAGGACGAAAAAAAGGATGAACAGAGAAAGGGGTCACGGTTTCGGGGTTTTTGGGGGGATGCGAGTAAGCCGACTGCCGACTACTGATAACTTTTTATTGGGTACACACAGCTCAAAACGCGGTCCATCTTTTCCCCGTCCTGTTTGCTCCCCTTTCCGCATAAATCCTAGACGAATCCTGCATCCTGCGCGAAAGCTGCTTTTGCAAATTAATACGATTCTCCTATTATTCTCCTCACATTTAAAATTTCAATCGGATTGAGTTATGCGTAATGGAAATATGGAAATGTGCCGTATCCATTTGGAAGTTTTGTATTTCCGCACGTGTGGAAACTGCATACGAGCCGCTTTTCAATGGCGCGAAACTTTTATGTGTCTCCCCTGTCCGTTTTTATATTCCTGCTCCTCCTCCTCCTCCATACCATAAACAAGATTACCACCCTTGAATACTTAAAATAAGAGCTCTCCCCAAGAAATTCTAAAAATAATATTTTTCCTGAATAGAAATGATTGCTTTAATCCGGAAAAGCTTCTAAAGGAATTGCTGAAAGGTGTTCTACAGTTTTCGAATCCATTATTCGTCACTTCAGTAGATTACAAGTAGACCGTCTATATCTGCTCATATTTACATCTCTTATTACTTTTATAATTATTTACTCACGATAATATTAAGTAAACATTTCTCAATCATTTAAATATATCTTTGAAATATTGAAGTTTAAAGTGTACTGTAAATGTTTTGTTTCCTTTTGGTTTTCATGCAACGATATTTCCCATCTATCCATTTGTACATTGAGCAAATTGCTTTAAATCCACATATCTGTCCGCATATTTAATAAACTGTAGATCTAGTATTGTTGAGGATGTAACTGAAGAAATTATCCAGCAACTAGCTCTCTCTTATAGCTGTTTGGTAGATCTTGGAAACGTCAAATCTCTTGAACTTCCGTTGAAGACCAGTTGTGTCCTGCTTCTAGGTGGTTTTAGACATTCGAACGATGCTATTTTTTTCCGTATTTATATTACTATACCAGAGGATATCTTCGTTCGTAAGTTTGTCATTTGACTCAATGTATTGATGCATGATATTCTCAACTGATGAGTTACAAGCGGACCCCAAAGCTTAATACTAATATGTCCATATTGGTTTTAAGGTAGCCTTATATATTAGGAACTAGTTGCTAATTTATAATTCTTAATTTCTGCCCAGAAGCCAGTACATCTCTTATTGGATTGTAATGCTAGCTTCTTCCTCTTGGCCTTTATGTGATTCAACCAGGTTAGTGTGATGATCTAGGTAGTGTCCAAAACACTTGGATCTTCTAGCTTGTTGCATTGGAGTGTTATTTAATGAAATTGGTGTTATTAACAATAAAATAATTGGTTTTACCTTCAAGTCGTATACAAATTTGATACTACACAAAATTGACTCATCTAACTGACTTAATAATAATTATTTAATATTTTCTACCTTACTATTCTTTTAATATACTATAGTTATTTCCTAAAACTATAAATAAAACCTGGATAATAATTACATGAAAATATTCCTATTTCAAGAATGCACGAGTTGATTTAGTTTGTGAACGTTATTACTATGGAAAATTAGAAAGTGTTTGCTATTCTACGTAATAAAATTGTACTTAGCTCCAACTCTTAATGTGTTTCTAATAATACGTTTGCTGTATGTTGCATGTTGCGAGTTTCATTCATTTTGTTTGAGAGCACTTGTGAATTTATTAAGCTATTTTTAATATCCGAATTGCCAATGTTTGTACTTGCATAATCGATGCTTTTGTATAATTTTAAACGAGCATTGGAAAAACATCACGATTGTAATTTACACGTAATTGAGCGTCAACACAAACTTAATAAGCCCCCCATTTTAACATTGCTAAATAATGAATTTATAATTAAAAATTTAAATAATTACAAACATTTATTGCCACAACCATGAAATTACAGAAATAATTACGTACGATTCTTTTTACATTGAATAAGGTAAATGTCAAGTGTTAAATGAAAAGATTTTAGTTCTGTGTAACTTGTCAAGTATTACTTAATTTCTCATTCCAAAACTAATTGTAATTTTAATAGTAAAATTTATTTAGAAATAATTACAGATATTTTTTATTACATCTTGAAAATATTACAAAACAGAATCTTTGAATTTTCATTTAATAAGAGATTTCCTTCAAAATTTATTATTATTAATCTCAAACTTATCTATGCTTAGGATAGTGTTACAACACGATTCTAACAAGTTTTGATAATATATCACTTCCAAATAGCTATGATTAATCTCTTTACAAGTATTGTGATACACTCCTTAATCACACTACCATTATCCAACAACAGACAGGAAGTCGAAACCCGTAATATCCAGAGTTAAGTAAAGCACGAAGCATTATTTTTTTAAAACTTTGAAGCGATTAATAAGGGCCCGTCCATTATACGGACATAAAACCGAAGGTGGATGATGAAAAGCACAATTTGCTGCTCCAAAAAAAAACTCCCTCTCCTTCCGCCTACCATCTGCTCGTGTACTCTTTCCAAAATCGCTTAGCGAAAAAAAAAGGAGTATTGAAGAAGAAGCAGCGGCAGCATAAAAGAAACCATTAAAAAGTTTTTAATTGATGGAATTCGCTAAATTCCGAAAGGGGGTAATGGTTTCCATCCAACTAAATTAGAAAAAATATATAAATGAATATATTCAGGAATAAATGATGAAGGATTAAAGGCAACTTCCAAAAAAAATGTTAAATAAATAAAGAATATAAATATTTAAATGTATTCGGGGGAAAATTTCTCGACCCATTAAAGATTAATTACGTCTGAGCAAACGTAGATAGATGTGGATTTAAATGTAAGTTGAACCGAGCTAATATATTTTTCATGAGATATTGGGAGACGAAGAAAATAAAAGCAAAAGGTGGCTGGAAGTGCAAAAGTTTAGGGTAATGTTTCTGTATTTGATGCGATCGCTGCGAGCAGTTGGCAGCCCTTATTTCGTTTCGGTGGAAGAAGGTATTTGCGGATGCAAGCGGAGGGTATTTAAAATTTTATGAATTGCATTCAGTCGGAATGGACTCGCTCGTTCTCTGGATGTGCACTAGATTCACTGGAAATTTTCTAAATATGAATTGCATTTGTACCCACTCCTTGCTTATATGTTCTGCTGCTCATACATACATATATATATATATATATAAATACGATTCTCTCTCTTTCTGGTGCATGCCCATAGCTGCACAATTTATTTGATAAAAGCATCTCGCGGCGCGATGCTGGGGGATTTACTGAATCGCTGCCTCCTGCACCTTGGAGCGAACGAAATTCCCCCTTTTTCCCTCGTCCTGCATACCCGGCAAGGATTTTATAATGTGCACTTCAGTTTATTGAACAATATTCGTAATATAAATAACTGGAAAGCCATTAGAATGCTGGAGAGGAATAGGGAAAATATGGAGGGTCGGAAGGGTGTCTCGCTTCTCGGCTCAGGCCTATCCAATAAATCATCGGAATAATTTCGCGGCGCCGTTTATGGAATCGAGCAGCCTCCTTCCCACCCCAAACCAGACTCAATTTCGTGGTTAATAAAATAAGGAAACTCCACCCAGCCAAACCCCCGGGGGTGGCAAGACTAGACCTAGACTCACGCTCGCTCATTCACTTTAGGCTATCCCCCAGTTCTGCAGAAATGATCGATGCCACGCGCTCTCTGATCAAGGCGGAATATTTCATCCGGCCTGATGCTCTCAGGTGCATCGCCTGAATTAACATCCCCCTATATCTAATAACTGCAATAAGGCATTACGTTCGTCTGTATGCACCTGCTGCCGAAGGCTCCAGTTCCATTACGAGCATTTATGTACTAAGCCTTATCAAGAAGTTTCAATTCGGTAAGCTCCTTAGGATACCTATACACACAACTTTATTTTCATCATCAATTATACGTCGTCGTCGTCGTCTAGCAAATTGTTCTCTTTACTTGATTGCGCTTTGCTACTTCAATTACTTGGAATTTGAGAATATCCTTCTCAAGACTACAACATTATTGACCAAATTATAATTGGGCTTTTCAAGAATACAATATAACATGACAACCAAATGTGAAACAGGTGTGCCAACTACCATTAACACAATGTCACATTGCAGCTGCCAACTCAATTCAGTTCATCATCACACTCCAAAATAACTAGATTGTAGTTAGTGTGCATTCAACAAAGCAATATTTTTCATATCACGAATAGTGCGGGTGCACCATTATACACAATATTAATCAATATTATTTTCATTAACATTATTTAGAAGTATTTTAAAATAATAAAAATACTTCTTGCAGCAAAATTTTCTAAATACATTAAGAACAATAAAAATAAAACTATTTTGAACAGATTTTAGTGTCTGCTTTCATACTCTTAATAGCCAAGATATTTATACACGCACATCAACTAAAGTAAATGAAACATTTATTAGTCTAGACAGAAAATTGTAGAGGATAAATCATGTTGAAACTAAAACAAAATACAATAAGAAAAATTACTGAAAAAAAAGTTATTAAAAGACTAAACTAAAATAGTTTATAGATATTTTACTTTTATATAAGATATTAATGAAACCAGTTTGGAGCAGAGATACCAAATTGTGGACTTTTGCCAGAAAATCTAACATTAAAATCATACAGAGATTCTAATTAAACTTCTTAACGAAATTCATGATGAAATTAAAGAGCTAAGAGTTAAAGACATAATGACCAAGTAACAGATATAAACCTAAGTTGGATCTTTTACTATTATAGCTATTATCATTATCCAAACTAGATTCAGAACACTAATACTAATCTTTCAAACTTTATATTTACTTTAAATCACGACATCATAGTTTTTTGCATCGTAATTTTTAATTGCACCGATTAACATAATAAACAAAACTTTCAACGAACATTACTAATAAATACAAGGTTTAGGCTTTAATGTCATAATTCTAACTATTACGAATCTATCAGTGAACATTCCTATTAAAGATAAAGGTTTAGGTACAATTGCAACTATTACGAATTTCCTGTCAATGATGAAACACATCTTTGCACTTCGAGATGGAAACTAACTGAATATTCAAGCAAAAAGATCTGGTATATCTCATATATGAACAGACCTGATATATTATACTAGATACTTATAAAAAACTATCAGTTATAATGATTTCAAGACTGGATACTCCATCAAATTACACCCAACCTATTAAAAAATAACATTTCTTTGTCTTTGATATTAAATTACTTTCAAGATCAAAGAGTGCAGCCATCCTTCCTTCCACTCAGACGACTCCCATTTATGCATCAAATGTAGAAATGTATCAACGCTGCGCCGTTCCATTTAGATAAACTCTAATTGTTTCGATGTAACAAATGGAAAACTGGTTCAAGGCTTTTCCCCATTATTTCCATTCCATTCCTTTCCGTCATTTTTCTCCACCCATTCCTCTTGCCAATTGAAAATGGCGTGTGCGTTCGACGGGGAAACGATCGAACCGTTATAAACATGCATCCAATTTACATTTTGTCTTTTGATATAAGGCCGAATCGCGTGTCCGAACTTTAGGTCCCGCAATGACACCGGAACATGTTCTCCTCCACCTGGTGGTAATTCGCCGGAGGGAAGAAATTGCTTTCGGAATCCCCAGTGGCGTGCGTGGGAACGTTTGCAGTACTTTTCCCTCCAACAGTAACAACTACAACAACATACACAACAAAAAAAAACACATTCGAAACAGGCGATTTTATCAATTGATTGAAGAGCGAATTCCGAATCGCGAAAGCTTTATTTCTAAAGCCCTAATACAAATGTAGCAATCAATTTATTAGATATAAAAATATGCGATTTCAATTTGTCACGGATTTATATTTATTTATCGGATGGATGGGTATGTACGTATTGAATGGAACCAAAAAAAAAGTATATATATAATGGTACATAAAGCGTTCCGAATGTGTATCTATATGTGTAAAACGGGAGTGATTTATAAAGGATTGTGTCATATTTCCGGATAGAGCAATGCATAAAATTGATAGTTATCAAGTTTCTGGAATGGCTGCGAGTCAAAAATCAATGTATATGATAATACAGGGAGGGCGAAGATTTATAAGCGCGACTCGCACTCTCTCTCACCCTCGCTCGTTCGTTTGTTGGGTGGATGAGAGGATATTGAATTGATCGAGCGATGATTCATCTGCTTATTATCTTTGTTAACCCCGCAGTTCCGATGAGGAAATATCCTGTAACCCTTGCCCCGAAGTTTCTGGTCGGAGGAGGGAGAGAGGTGTCGGGGAGGGCGCATCCGGGTCCCACTTCAAGTTAGGGCCGGAAAGGGCAAAAACAGAAAGTGTGCGACGGTGCGTGGGATTTAATTAAATCTTTCGTGAGGGTTGTGCAGCTTGGGTAGCTAACGAAACAGGAGAGCGAGAGAGGAGAGAGTGGGTGAAGGCCAGGGTTACGAATTATGCTCTCCTTATCGTGGCCGAAATTCAGGAAAGGCGCAGAACGGAGGAAAACTGCTAATGTCGGATAATAACACGGGAAAATGTCTCGTATTTTCTCGTGCTCATGAAATTGCCCCTGTTTTTTTTTCTATTAAATTTATTTGATCTAACCTTTTATTTATATATCAATTACTGGTTTACACAAAATGTGAACAATTCTCTCCAAAACCTCCATCAAATAAATATACACAATCTTTGTGGGAATCAAGAATTAATAAGCTTTTATATTTTCATAAATTACGTATACTTCTCAAAAACCAAGCATTTTTAATAAACTTCATCAAAATTTAGCAATAGATTAGCAAATTCGTATATAATTTATAACTGGTAATATGAATATTTTCATGAAAATTCAATAATACAACTTATTTTTGTGTTCATGAAATTGCCCCTGTTTTGGTTCTGTATTAAATTTATCTGATCTATCATTTTATTTATATATCAAATTTCAGTAAAACAATCTATTCTATTTGAAATAACGTTAGTGTGATAATTTGGACATCACTGACAACAATGTAAATTTTCAAATTTTTTAACAATTAGAAGAATTACAATAATATAACTAACATTTCTTGGAATAAAGTTAATTAAAAAATAGATGTTCAAAATTTGAATAACATTTTACCTCTTACCGTATTTAAGTTTTTGAAAGTACTCTATTCAATTCTTGAATCTGTAGAACTTTCTTGTAGCTTTCATGAAATCATTGAGGCACAAACACTTTATTAGATTTTTAATTCACTACCAAAAATCTTATAATCGTTTACGTAATTCACTGAAAAACAATTGAAACAAACACTATTATTAGTCTTAACGCGCATGAAAATGAATAAGATTTCTAATAAACTCGAAACTAATGTCAATATGACAACAATAATAATAACAAATTCATAGCAACAAAACTAACTTGATTCAAAACCCATATGATATTGTATACAGAATTAACCATAATGATGTTTCGATAATGAACCTAATTAAATATCGTGCAGAGTGGAATTCCTGTAAATTCTCTCCACAGGAATTCATTAATTAAGATAAAATCAAAGCAAGTATTTTAAACACGAAATAAGTGCAAAAAAGCAATTAAAAGTTTTTAAATGAAAAATGTCAATGGAAAGTGTTTGGACGTTGAAACAATTTTGATTTTTCAAGAAAATTAACTCTAAAATCAAACAATATTAATTATTTAATAATAATAATTAATACGTATTGATTATGTAGTGATGATAGTATATCTTTTTGAGGAAATTATTAGTTACTTTTTTGCTACAAAATAAATGATTTAATTATATTTTTTAACATGTGGATAGTTAATTAGTTAAATTATAATTTATTTATATAATTTACTTGCAATTTTAGTTCTTCTAAAATATCAAAGAAAACAATCAATTTGCTTCTTTAATTAATTTAATAATTTCGTATTTACTACAATCAATGCTATGAAGCAATACAGTTATCTAATATATTATTAGAATTCCTGTAAATTTCTATTCTACGGAATGTGGTCTTCATTAATTAAGGAAGTATTTTAAATGAAAACTAGTGTAACAAAGCAGTGAACAGCAGAAATCTGTAGTTAAGTAGAAAGTGTCAATGAATCAAAACAGAATTTGATTCTCATGAAGAATGTTTGGTAATCGTAACGAGTTTGAGCCAATACAGCATTTCTTTCCGGAAACTAATTAATATTGTTTACAAACCTTCCATCAGCATCTTCAATTTATCAACAATCAACCGAAGAATTCCAAGAAGCAATTCCAATAACCGCACGATCGTCTTAAGAAAAATAATCAACTTAAAACCGAGCGACAAGTCTTATCATCTGCATTTCGTGCAATTACCATTTCCCTAAATCTTCTCACTTTCATAAATTCCTGCCGCCGCCGGTTCGCAAAAGCAATAATATTTAATTAAGGATTTCGTGTGGTTATACAGAAGATAATCATCTCTTCTTCATTTAATTAAACCCGTTAGGTCATCAAACGAAAAAAAGCAGTAAATAAACAGCGAAGAAGGACAGGGAAAAGTAAGGCTCATTTCCATTGCACATGCATTGGAAACCAGGGTTGGCCTCTAATTGAATTTCACTCGATTCTTATATTGTTATTAAAAGCAGGTAAAACGGACGCATACATACATAAATTTAATTTAATTTAATTACGGTCACGCCCGTATTTATATGAGCCTGTAATAAACTTGTATTTCGTTCGTTGTTTCTGTGTTGTGTGTGGGGTTCGGGATCTTCACTCCCGGACAGATGCTCGGCTCGTTTCGGATTCGTGGAAAAGATGGGAATGCTAATGATCTTGTATCTTTTCGAATTGTACGAGGTGATAATTAAAATTGTGTTTCCTTGGAATGAACGCCATCTGTTATGTTAATCCGTCCGTCCCGATTCTTTTTTGTGGCTACTGGAATCTAGGCCTTTCTGGCCATTGTTTTCCGAGGGGGCTCCCTTGATTTGCATAATACTTGCCTTTAATACACCCATCTTATTGCTTGATTTACATGTTCCACCTAGAATCATGTAGGTCACATACACAAAACATTAATTAACGATTATTATTACTGAATAACATTATCCTTTGTAATTGAAAATGCTGTATAAACTGTACATTCCATTAGTGTTGGAAGTGCTCAATATGAGGCACAAATCTACTACTACTACTACTTACTACTTTTTACAGAAATAAACTTTAAATTAAATTATTTCACTACATAATTATAAAGCATCATTTATTGACCAAATGCAAATAAGTTTATTTATAAGAAGTTACACTTAATTAAAAAGAAAAAGAATGATGGAAACAATTGTTGGAAAAGAGTACTTATAGCATATTTTGCTTTACTAAGAAAACAGAATTGGATAAGGAAAGAAACATTGAACATAAAATTAAGAGAGAGTAAGGTACTTATCGAGGAAAGGAACAATTTTCTTCTTTGAATAAAAGAGATAATTATGAGATTTACCGAGCGATTATTTCACTACATTTTGCAGTTTATCTTTAAAATATAGTCAATGATAATAATTTCAGTAAATTTGTTCGAATTTCACTGAAAAAGGAACAAATAAAAGGACTTAAAATTTGAATTCCCTTTTCCAAATTTTGTAATAATTATATTAAAAATTGTGCCACTTAACGAACGTTTACAACATTGTGATTTTGTCCTTTAATCGTAGAGCCCTGTTAAACAAATTATGACATGGGTCCTAGACACATTACATTTTAATATTTGAAATTCTCATTGGGTTTCCCACAAATTGCACACATGATTAATAATTATCACTAATATGTAAGAAATCTCGATGAAAGAAATGCATTTTTCTAATTACATTTTCAAATGAATATTCAGAATTGTTTGCTGGAAACTGCAAAAAGTGCGACGGTCTGCCGTTCCGTTCTTTCCCATTTTTTCTTGCCTATCGTGCTCTTGGCTTGCATAAACAAAGCACAAATTAAATATAAATATAATTAAAAACCCGACATACGTACGTTGTGTGAGTGTATGCACACGTTGGTTCCTTGTGCGCCCCGGCACTCCGGGTAAAATAACAGAAAATGCAAATTAACTATTACAAATTTAACATTCTAAAAAGCTAAAGCGTATGGAAATGGACAGATAGAAAAAAATAACTATATATATACGACCAGGAGAAAGAATGTGTGTATGTGGAATGGAAAGAAAATGGGGAGGAAATAAATACAAAAAAAGGAGAGACGAGAAGGGCGAAACGAGCAAGAAGAAATGTATAAATGGTGTATGTGTATCAGGCATCGCACATTGTGGCTCATGAATAAGAGCGGAACTTTTCAGTTGTGCGCGCACTGGTGTATGTGTAATAGTGGAAATGGGCTTTTTCAGTTCCGCGAAATCTGGAACAAAAGGATTCCACTAATTAAAGCTGCCTGCATGGAGAGGAAACCAAATCGCCGGCATGGAATTATTTTATAATTTTCCATTAAGCCACAAATTGCAAATAAAATAGTAATGTGCATTATACATAATCCAGCCGCATTGCCTTTCCTATATATGCAGGAAAATCATATTTTCTAAATTCCTGTTCAACATATCAAAAAATATCTATTATATGAAAAAAAACTTACTTAATGCTAAACTATTAGAGTTTCAGTATAAATAATATATTTTGTACTTTCATAATTCAAGCAATGAATAAGTAAAAGGCAATTAGTAAGTAACAAGTAAGTGAATTAAGAATTTCGTGATATTAGAAAAGATTGTTTTTGGTGTATCTTTTTGAAACAATATTTACAATCAATCCATTCGGATGTTCAGTAAATCACCACATTGTTGTAGCTTGATTTTGGAACCGTTGCCCATTGACAACTAATCCCTTGAAGACTGTTTTTTAGGAATCAATGGCCTCAGTCCAAAAAACCTGAAAAATGACCACAAAATCTTGTCTTTTATCAAGGACTTGAACCAAGAATCTTAGGATGTAGACCGATGACTCTAATCAAGTTTCCCGTTGCAATACATAAAACATGTTAAACTTAACAATCACTTTATACATGTTGCTTAACTTAAATACTTCAATAACTTATAACATATTATATTAATGGCAAGTGCAGTTTGTTAACGCACATTCTTAGTCAGTAAATTTATGTATATTTGTATAAATGCTAATACAACTTAATATATTTTACAAAAAATTAGAAACAAAAATGTTGCTAAATATAAAGCAATAATTTTCAAATTTCTTGTAATCATCTTTTCATTCTAAATGTTTGAATCCTGAAATTAATTTGGTAACATCTAAACTGTGCTCCGTACTTGAAATATTAATACCACTTAATGCGAAAAGTCCTTAAATCGATATTATGTGTGGGAAGTGGATGTAAGTAGATTTTCGAAAGGCATCGCTCGGATGGATGGCGTAATAATAAATTGAGTGAATTTAGTAATAGTAATATGTAGCGTAGCGTATTTTGACGCTAATTGATTTATCCCTAAGTTATAATGTATAAAGTTGCAATATCGCTTTTCGCTGCAGAGCGCCGCAAAAACCGCGTAACTCGAGTATAATGCGTTAGAAAACCCAATAAAACTCGAAGAACATCCTCTTCCTTCTTCATTCCACTCATTCGCTTTTACATAACGCACCACGGGACACGTGAAGCACGTACGAAAATGCTATTAGAATGTGTATTTTTATTTTCTTTACTTTTCAAGGGACGGTAATCTAATTTACGATGTTCACGTTTATTTACAAAACATCCACTTCCGTCTCACAATTCTTATAAAATTATAAAATACAATTCAAATTTATGATAAACAGAACATTATAACATAACATATTTATTTAAATCAAAATTTGAGAAGACAATTATGAAGATTAATTGTAGAAAAATATATTTTCTTATGAGATGACTCTTAAACCGTTTATTCTATTGAAGTATGTGAATCTTTTGATTCGAAAACAAGTACATTTTTAACATTTTCATTGTTTTCTACATAATTTCAGAATAAAAAATTGAAAATTTCCATTTTTTATATAAATTACAAAAATTGATATTTAATGTTTCCTTTAGGAAAATTATTTTATAAATAACTGTAATTTCTATGTTCAATTTGTTGGCTGCATTCTGTAATTAAATTACATTGGTTTTAAAATTACTTTTGTTTTTTGAAACTATGTATGAAAGTTTTGATGTAAGAGTTTTGTAGGGTTTCTTGGTAAACGCAGATTAAAGCAGTGAGCCAACAAAGTTGCATTGTGTTTGTTGCCATGACAATTTAAGTCGTATTTTACGGTGTTAATTACGTTTACTATCGTAGTACATACATAAACACTAGATGGGGCTATCATCGGCGAGATGACAGCAATAAAATAAAAGTGAACGAGTGCCGCCGGGGGACCTGTGGAGGCAGGAATCGAGAGGAGAAAAGGGCGTCGAACAAAGAGAGCAACCCCCTTTCTCTCGCTCGCACTCGCCCTTATCCTCATCACTACTTCTCGTTATTCCTTCTCTTCCGCGATTTCGATTCGCAAAAATGACTTTCGCACCTCCCTCCCATTGCTTTTGCACAACAAACACAATGCCGTTTTGTTCGTTTCCATTACCGAAATGAACATCTGCGAATTTCGATGTAATTATTGCGTGTTTTTTTCATGCTGTATTTGTGCCGCTCTCTCCTTTCCAATCCGAGAGCCGCCACTCACACCCCAACGTGTGCATTCATCGGATCCTGCATGTGTACGTTTTCGTGTGTACGAAAAATATTAATGCAGCAGGATCGAGTGAAAAAAATATATGGAGAAGAGCAACAAAAATGGGTTTTCAATCGAAAAAATACACATCCTGGCGGAGTGTGCATGTGTGTTCAGCTCCATTGCTAAACAGAAATCGGCACACAATGATTGATTAAAACCGATATTAGAAAAGTTTCCATCATTCGATTACAGATTCAGCAAATTTGCACTGCACGTCGATTGTTTTCACATCGCATTATTTATTTATGTATGCACGTCAAGGAAAATTTTTGCAAAAAAAAAATCTACAAAATAAACAAAATTTTCAGTTGAATATATTCAATTTACAATAACTGAATTAATTACAAAAAGAAATTTCACAAACAATTTTTAACTTTTACATTAAAATAAAGAATCAAGAATATTATAAACATATTACCCACATAAAGCAACAATTAGAATTATAAGTAAATTAAGAATAAAGAAAGCTATTAGAAATTGTTAACATTTATCAAAACTTTTACGAAATTTCATGAGAAATGGAAAAAAGTTAGCATTAAATAAAAGATTACAAAATTTTCATATTTGGTTTAGAGAAAAATCTCGCTGGAAACGAGTTTGCTTCTTTTATTTTTATTTCAAGCATTTCGTTGTTATTTTTTTTTAAACATTGCTGCTGCTGCTGCACAGGGAGCTTTTAAAATATTTTGTAAGTGTGTGCGGCATTGTTTTGACACGGCATTATCCATTAAAACGGGAAACTGTTTCCATTTATACCTGAACAAACGTGCGGCTAATATGAACTAGATGCAAATGGAAACGCTATCAAAGCCCTCCGCGGAATAACAATCGCCACCGCCCCTCATTGTATTAAATTTATTTATTTATTTTAACCCCCTCACCATTTCCGAATCGCAGTCTGCACAACGAAACAACAACAGCAAAAAAAAACTAACTGTGAAAACCGAACATACACCTCTGGTGCTTGGATAAACACAAACGCAAAATACCCACAATACCCAATTTTTACCCAATACGACACACTAACTTTATTTCAAACAATTTCACTATGAATTAAAAGTGAACTAAATGCATAAATCGTAATTAAATTAATGTTGATTTAAATATTTTAAAATATCATATCAGAATTATCAAAAATCTAACAAAAAAGTTAGAAAATAACCACATTTAATACTTTATATAATGTATATTATAAGAACTTTTATTGACATGACTTAAAACTCATTTTATTAAGTTTCATGTAAAAAAAAACAGAATTTCAATAAACAAGAACTTTTATTGAAATTATTTGTCATTTTACGAAATTGTAATACTAAATTCATGTAAAATCATCAAAAAAAATCAACTGTTATCAAAATAATTTGCGATTTTCTTGATTACTAAACTTTATGTGAAAGTTTCAACAATTGGAATGTTATAGATTATTTAACTATGGTCTGTATTTAGAAAATTTGATTACAAAATTACATGTAAAATCGTCAATAAATCAAATTTCGTAGAGTTTTACCAAATTGATTTTATGTAATATCATCAAGAAATAGAATTCACGAGGCGAAAATGCCAGTAAAACATTTGTAAATAATGTATAGAATCTTATCTAAATAACTCAATTCAATATATTAGGAACATTTTTAGCTCTGAATTATTTCAAACGTCATTTTGGATATGAACATATAGTAAATAAAATCTTCATTTGCATTTATATTATATAAGTTTTACAATTTGCTACTTGTTTTGTATAGTAGAATGTAATGTTAACAATAGTGAGGCATGAGAACTATCCACAGAGAAGAGTTTCAGCAACAGTTGCTCACTGTTTCCCTTTTCAGCGGTAAAGATCAAAGAGAAAATAAGATACTATAAAATACGGCGACATCGTGTTGTTTGATGTTATTCAGCGTGTTTCTGCACCTAAAAAGTGTACAAAAAAACATGCATTAATGAAACTATACTTTCAATAATCTTCATTTAAAATGCCCATATTTTATAAAAATAAACTAATGTTTATGTATTGGAAACATTGTTTTTTTATGTAATAATACTTGGATTAGATGTAAAATCTAAGTTTATATTATTATTTAATACATTATATAAACAGAGATTGAATCTTAATGGTTGTTGAGATTTTTTCTTGATATGAAGAAAATAACTCTGTTTATCGCTGTAAAACCATGACAAATTATGCTAAAAACGGAAATGAAAGTGTATTACTCAAAAGTATACGTTCATTATTTATGCATTATCTAGAAATAATCGTCCAGTTATTGAATAAGCTTAGTTACAGTTTCAGTGCTCTGCTACCGGTTTCGTACGTTATTAATAAACGATCCTCGATAAGGGGAGAAAATGTGTCGGCGTTATCAGTGGCGATTTAAGTGTTCCATCCATTACCTTTCCCCCCTTCTCCATGCCACGTCCTCATTCCTTTCGTTTCTGGAGGCGAAGGCTTTTAAGAGGTTTATCTGCGCTCGCGGCGTTAACCCACGCCGTACGACGACGATGCAACAACCAGAGCGAAGAGTGGATCAGAACGAAGCATAAGAAGAAGTGGATGGAACGGACGTGTGTATTTAAGAAATTATGCATTCCAGTCAGCCTTTAATTATCCGCTACTGTTTTTATATACGGCCGGAGAGCTCTTCGGCAATTAAAATATTATCCCACATGCGCTGCGGCCTTAATGCATCCTAATAACGGTCATTATTACAATCTCAATCTCAAATATGATCCACATGTAAATGGATTTTTTCATTCTCGCTCCTCTCCTTCTTGAGCAGGGAATCCCATTCCACTTTCTTCGTTCCAATATCTCGATTTGAATTTCGTTAAATCGCTAACGTTATTGGAAGTTTTCTGGTTTTTTTTACATTTCTTGTTGCTTCTTTTCTTTTATTTGGTGGATATATTCGAGGAGAAGCCTGAGATGAAATTGTAATTTAATAATTTACGGAGGCCGTCGGCGAAAGGGAATATTAAAACTTTGGACACGGGGACGCGCAAAGCCTCCATTAATGGAAAATCTAAGTGGGACATGCCACGTCGACACGGAAGCCGCTTAATTATTATTGCGAAACACACAGATCTTGCGGACCGCAAAACTATTATATCTTCAATAGAAACTAGATCTCGCGGTTTCATGGGGATTGTTCATGCTTTATGGTCATATGGGCAACAAAGTAACTACTAGGCAACCAAATTAAACTTAAATATATTCTCTTTATTACGAATTATCAGAAATATTTGTAAGCTGTGAAAAATCAATGTCTTAACATTTTTGCTTATATCTCGAAATCTATGGGCGACAAATTCATTATTGACCAACCAAATTAAAGCTGGATAGCCACTCTATAAAATGTGTATACTGCGTAGTTGTATGTTTTGTCGTTTAGCAGTAATTCACAGTCAAAATTGAAGAAACTTTTCTTTGAGCATCGGAAAAGCAGCACCATTACATTTTTGCTTATATCTCAAAAAGTATTGGCGACAAGTTCATTAATGACCAACCAAACTAAAGCTGGATAGTCACTCTTTAATATGTGTATACTCATATAGTTTTATGTTTTGTCATTTAGCTGTAATTCACTGTCAAAGTTAAAGAAACGTTTTTTTAAGCATTGGAAAAGCAGTACCTTTACATTTTTGCTTATATCTCGAAAACTATTGGCGACAAGTTCATTAATGATCAACCAAACTAAAGCTGGATAGTCACTCTTTAATACGTGTATACTGGTATAGTTGTAAGTTTTGTCGTGTAGCTGTAATTGACTGTCAAATTTGAAGAAACGTTTTTTTAAGCATCGAAAAAGCAGTGCCTTTACATTTTTGCTTATATCTCGAAAACTATTGGCGACAATTTCATCAATCACCTACCAAATTAAAGCTGGATAGTCACTCTTTACAATGCGTATGCTGATATAGTTGTATGTTTTGTCGTTTAGCTGTAATTGACTGTCAAAGTTGAAGAAACGTTTTTTTAAGCATCGAAAAAGCAGTGCCTTTACATTTTTCCTTATATCTCAAAAACTATTAGAAACAAGTTTATTATTGACCAACCAAATTAAAGCTGGATAGTCACTCTTTACAATGCGTATACTGATATAGTTGTATGTTTTGTCGTTTAGCTGTAATTCATTGTCAAAGTTGAAGAAACGTTTTTTTAAGCATCGAAAAAGCAGTGCCTTTAAATTTTTGCTTATATCTCAAAAACTATTGGCGACAATTTCATTAATGACCAACCAAATTAAAGCTGGATAGTCACTCTTTAAAACGTGTATATTGGAATAATTGTATGTTTTGTCGTTTAGCTGTAATTCATAGTCAAATTTGAAAAAACGTTTTTTTAAGCATCGAAAAAGCAGTGTCTTTACATTTTTGATTGTTTCTCGAAAAGTATAAGCGACACATTAATTATTGAGCAACCAAATTAAAGCTGGATAGTCACTCTTTAAAATGAGTTTACTGGTATGGTTGTATCTTTTGTGGTTTAGCTGTAATTCACTGTCAAAGTTGAAGAAAGGTTTTTTTAAGCGTCCAAAAAGCAGTGTCTTTACATTTTTGCTTATTTCTCGAAAAGCATAAACGACAAATTAATTATTGAGCAACCAAATTAAAGCTGGATAGTCACTCTTTAAAATGAGTCTACTGGTATTGTTGTATCTTATGTGGTTTAGCTGTAATTCACTGTCAAAGTTGAAGAAAGGTTTTTTTAAGCGTCCAAAAAGCAGTGTCTTTACATTTTTGCTTGTTTCTCGAAAAGTATAAGCGACAAATTAATTATTGAGCAACCGAATTAAAGCTGGATTGCCACTCTTTAAAATGAGTCTTCTGGTATAATTGTATCTTATGTGGTTTAGCTGTAACTCACTGTCAAAGTTGAAGAAACGTTTTTTTAAGCGTAGAAAAAGCAGTGTCTTTACATTTTTGCTTATATCTCAAAAACTATTGGCGACAATTTCATTAATGACCAACCAAATCAAAGCTGTATAGTCACTCTTTAAAACGTATATATTGGAATAATAGTATATTTTGTCGTTTAGCTGTAGTTCACTGTCAAAGTTGAAGATACGTTTTTTTAAGCATCGACAAAAGCAGTGCCTTTACATTTTTCCTTATATCTCGAAAACTATTGGAAACAAGTTCATTATTGACCAACCAAATTAAAGCTGGATAGTCACTCTTTAATACGTGTATACTGGTATAGTTGTAAGTTTTGTTGTTCAGCTGCAATTGACTGTCAAATTTGAAGAAACGTTTTTTTAAGCATCGGAAAAGCAGTGCCTTTACATTTTTGCTTATATCTCGAAAATTGTTGGCAACCAGTTTATTATTGAGCAACCAAATTAAAGCTGGATAGTCACTCTTTAAAACGTGTATACTGGTATAGTTATATGTTATGTCGTTTAGCTGTTATTAGCTTCAAAATTGAGGAAATAAGTCTATCATATAGTTTGGAATCTAAACGACACAAATTTGGTATACTATAGTAATTTCGTTATTGAAACTGTATCCTGCGAACTCTTGGGTCAAAGTTTTTTTGTTTGTTGAATTATATAAGAGGACGTTAGGACCTTGCTAGGGATTTAATTTGATTAGATCGAGGAACATTTATGGAGCGATTGTAGCCGTTTCGAGTGGAACAAACTTCGGCCCGAACTTCTTCAACTTATCGGGTAAAATAGCCGCGGAAAATCGATGGGTGCAAAATCTAGATTGAATTTACTTTTATTCCATTCTTAATCTCACGGCACAATAACATGCACCGGAGAGGAAACAAAGGGCCATTCCGAAAAGCACTTTCATTATTTCCTCCCATACCCATTTTATCCATCATACAACGACCTCATTGTTCTTCGGTCGGGAAATTCTTGTTGCTTGTTTCGTTTTTGTTAAAGAAAAAAGACAACAAACAAAAATAAAAGGGGGAATCTTCAGAATTTATTCCTCGTTAAGGTTAGTATAGGGCGCATCCTCGTGGCGTAGTAAATAAAGTATGAATAACGTCCGCTTGGAAAATGGCCTTAAAGTTGCTACTCTGCACGGAAAACCGAAAACCGGGGAGGAATTATTTATTGATTCGACCCCGATTTAATAATGCCAACCATTTCATTTCGAGACTTGATCTCGCTAAAAACCATTTACAAAAGGGCGGATGGACGCGGGGAAATCAACGAAATTGATAAAGTTTATTGCCGACAGTTAAAATTGAAAAAGTTCCTTTTTTTATATATATATTATATGGGTCTCCTTAAAAATCCTTTTTCGTCCACGCAGAAGTCGATAAAACGATTGGTTTAGAGGGAAGACCGAAAAGGGAAAAGCGGAAACCAAAAGCGGAAGACATTTATTTGCGACGCTAGGAGAGATGGAGAGGAGTTCCCTACTGGTTGCCGTTAGAAACTCTTCCCCCAGCGAATTGTTAACAAGAGAAACAAAACATTAATCGAAAAAGAATAACACACTGCACAAGACTAGTTTGCTCGAACCGGATATTTCGAAACTAAGAAAATATGCCACTTGAAATACTTTATATAATAGTGAATTGCACGAAGACATCAATTTGCTTTTTATCAATTTCATGAACTACCGATAATCCTTAAGTCAACTACGAAAATGTAGTTTTCTAAAAATGAAATACATTTTCTTTTTTGACTACAGAAATATTTTCACAATACAATAACCTTATAAATCATCAACAAGAAAGCACATTTTCTTCAGTAAACTTATATAAAATTTTAACAAGAAATGAGAATTAGATTTTAGGGAAATCCTTATAATATAATTAAACTAGTAATACTAAATTGAACATTTTGATCATAAAAAGTTTGTAAAATTTAGTTTTAAAAAGGAACTTAAATATTGTAAATATTGAAAGACTTTTAACTTCAATTACTGTAGTATTAGAAGTATTAAGTAAGGAACAAACATATATGTTCGTAAACATCCACTATAACTAAAAGCAATGCTTTATTTATTAGGAATATCAGACAATTTGACAAATGCATCTGTTCCATGTGATATTTATCGACAAATACTGAAAGAAAATTGATAGCGGTGACCGTGAACCCGATTTCTGTGCCATTAAGTAAATTGGAGAGAAGGACCTTCTTTTCTTCCATTTCTTGTTTTATCTATAAATATCGAAGAAGGCAGACGACATCCGTTATCCCTGTTGAACGATTACATATAAACGTTGGCTAATCATGCATTGAATTGTAAATTAATGATGGAGCAAGATAGACAGTCGGCTCCCTTGAAATATTGAAGTCGTGGAAAAGGGTGATTCAAAGATGCAAGGGATGACAGGGGTGTTGCGGAGGAATTCGGAAGATCCCCGCAGAGAGTCAATAATGCAAGAACGCCGAAAGGTCTACGACTCAAGAAGCAAACCTCAGCATCATTAATTTAAGCATTCAGACAATAACGTGTTGAATGACGGCGATTTCAGTTGCCAAAAAAAAAACGAACATGGTACACCGTTCGTATCGAATGTTCGATCTGAAGAAGTGTTGTTTAGTGGATTAAGGAAGCAAAAGTCATTTTGCTTTTGTCACCTATCATTGTTCTATATCAAAACTAAAATTTGTTGACGAACCATTAATTTTATAATGCCTCTTGTCAACTATAAAACTATCTTGCTATTATAGGTTCTAACTACAAAACTTTTGTAGTATGTAGTAACTTTTAGTGTATTCACCCTTTGAAGCAATGTAAATTTAACTACGAATTTATTATTTTTTCTTCATTTTCCAGTATGAAGTATTTTTGTTTATAATTATTGAAATAATGAGTTTAAATTTGATTACAATTATTTTTATTGTCAAACTTTTCTTGATTGATTCATTTTCTACATATAAAGACACTACTTTTTAGAAACTTACCAAAACGTTAAGTTAATAATATTTACTCTATTTATTTGAAGGAAACTATAATCTTTGATAACTTTCTATGACAGAAGACAGAAAAAACCTATGGTCTATAGCCCTTTGCAGTAACAACAATTATTTTCTACGTATTTCCATTATTTTAAGTTTATATTTTTCTTGTGGTTGTTGGTACAATAAATATTATTATTATTAAAAAGAATATTTAATACTTAATTATAAATAATTGCATAAACTATAAAAAACTAAAGGTAGGTTTCCAGACTAACGAACGCAACAAAATAACAAAATTATTCTTCATAAAACTGAGAAGGTTAGGACCCATTTTTTTCAAACATTACGTGCACGGTGCAGACGAAAGCGGACGTTATACCAAAGTGTGATTATCCTGGAAATTTACGATCGACGAAAAAAAGACGTTTCCCGTACGTGAAATAATTCCGAGACCAACTGTTCCGAAAACCGTGAAAACCGTCTGCCGTCTCGACTACACAAAAATCGAATGACACATTTCGTTGCCTTGAAATTATAACGTGTTTTCTGCCACGACCCTTTACTGTTTTCGGCGGAGGAAATTAGGGCCAATTTCGTCCTGAACCAATTTCGGCCGTTTCCCTTCAAAGGCGGCAGCAACGTGTGTGTATGTGTATTTATTTATTTCTTTCCATGTTTGTTTCGTCCTTCGGCAATTCATGTGGGGGCTACCTAGTCCTCATCCTAGTCAGTTAGTTTCAGTCAATTTTATGCCCTGCCGAAGCGAACTAAGCCGAAGAGTGGAGAGCAGGTCTAAGTGAAACGAGAGGAACGTGAAAAGGACGTGACGGGAAAGAAATAATAAAAAGGAAAGCAAAAAAGCGAAACAACCACGGCTTTATCTTCTTACATAAGCTCTTAGTCTATCTTTTAAAACAGTGACATTTTTGACAATGACGTAGGTCGGATGAGATGGCGCGAACAAAGGGGATCGGAGAGGAAGCTTCACGTGCATAGAAATTCCCCGCCAGATTTGTGTAATAATTTAATAACATTTTTCCATTGCAATTTTCCTCGTGGGAGGAAAAACAATAAATAATGTAGCATGTGTGCCGTACGAATTTCGTTTGGAAGCTGCTCCGGCCTTCGCGCGATTTATCCGTGGACGTCTGCAGGACTAAAAACAGTCCTATATAATAATGTCAGATAAATTAGAGCGCCCGCACGAGGCGGGGGGGCGCAAGGGACGGAAGGGGCGAGGATCGTGTGCAATATCCTAGAACCCGCCCTTCTTTCTCTCTACTTACGTTACATAATCCGGACCGCATAAAGAAATAAAATCAAGATGATTAGCATCCTGATTCCATTTAAATGCAAATTCACTTCCAATTCCTGCCTTCCACCGCGAATTTTCTTCAACCCCGGTTATACATTTTTTCTTATTACTATTATTGTTATTATTATCATTATGATTCCGTGCCCCCCCGATTCTGTAACACAAAAGCGTCGCGCTCCTTTAATACGGAGAGAGAAATGATGTGATAAATTTCGATGAATATTGTTGTCCTAAGAAAATCCGAATTGCGGAATGCTCCAACTTCAATTTCCATACCATCTGATATTCAATACTTTTAACGAATAAATATGGAACTTTTATCTTTATATTCAAAATACCATACTTTCTAATCATATTTAAAGTTCGTACAAACGTTATTTAAGAAATAATAATATTTATTGCAAAAATCACAAAAAATTTAAGAAATTTCTTTAACAATAATAGTAATGAAATAATATATATTAAATCATTTTATTATAAACTTTATACTTAATATTACAAGAATACAATTCCCATACAAATAAATAACAAATTACTGTAATTCTATAAAAGACTGTCCAACTTTAAACTTTTGAGTGAGATTTTCCAGAATTTGATTTAGTTTAGTTAGTTTATTTTTGTGTTTAATTTATGTTTATAATTAGTAATTATTTGCAGTTCAAATTTCATCAATTTATATTTGATTTGAACCCAATTATTCTATATTTCTATAAAATTACATGCTATTAATTCAATATTATACCAAAATTCGCTTTGATTTGACGAGTTGCTGTGCTTTAACTAAAATATATATTTTTAATTAATGTTAATCTTCGAAGCTAAATATTACAAATAAATACGTTTATTCACTACTTTAATGCAGAAAGCTGGAGTTTTACAGTAAATTTTCCATTTCATCGCAAAGCCGGAAAAATAGGTGGAAAAAAAACGGCGAAGCAGAGAATCGCCAAGGGAAAAACGCGAAAGCGGCGAATTTCCTTACATTTTTATTTTTTTTTACTTGAAATAAGAAAATTTTCTTAAGGGCGCAAAGAGGAGAAATATAAGATGAAAAAAAAATGAGACGATATTGAAACATTTTAATTTCCTAACAGCCAGGATTAAAAATTCCTGCAGTCCTCGCCTCCGTAAATACAAACATTTAATTTTTCCACGTTTTTCTACACGTTTTCCCCCCTTGTCCATCCGCAACGGAGCAAGAAAATTAAATCGAGGGGCCGTCCGCATTTTTCGAGCGGAAAAGACCTACATTAAATATTCTCATCTGGACTTTTAATTAGTTTCTTTGTCTGCGCCCCCGATAAATTCTTCATCCCGGAGGAAAGGCTACGTTTCTTTCTGGATGGTTGGAGAGGTGAGGGAGAGAAAGGAATGATGGATGCGCTTCGGTCTGAAATGAGTGTCGATGCCACAACATTTGCACGACCTTCTTGAGCGAATGCCCGAAGAACAAGATGGAAAAGCACCTTAAATAAAGAGAGAGAGAGAATAGAAGAGGAGCAGACACACACATAACTCGTGTCTTTGATGTTCGAACATCCCTCATAGAGAGCAAAAAAAAAGAAAAGAACAAGAGGAGGAGAATAAAAAAGCAGCGGGCATCATCTATTATCCATCGTAGAGTTCCTGCGGTGATCCCAGGTCATTAGTTACCCCGCAAACAATGCGCCGAACTAATGTTATTCAGATGCAGGTTGGGTGGTTCCTGGAGGGTGGATTTTGGTGGTGAGTTTTTAAAAAGAAGGGGGATATTGCTAATAGTGTTGCGTTTACTTCTTTTATTCGTGTGTCTGCAAGCAAGAGCTTGTACAAGATTGAGTTTCCAATTGACCGAAAGCGGTTTCGATCATTAGGCTGTGCACAGACTGGGAGGAGGGCTTAATTTGAATCGTCAGGCCTCCTCCGCCACCCCCTAGGTACATGAATAAACATGTTTGGTCTTAGTTTGACCCCGTGTCAATTCGAGGCAGCCGGAATTAACATAGATACTAACATTCCGAGCGACAAATTTGCATAGACAATATTCCAGGCATTGCGGACACGCACATCTCACTCCAAAACATTCCATTCCGATAACCAATAACCAATTTTTCATGGTGGTCCACCAAGAATTACTACCACTCGTTCCACGAACCATACAGAAACTGGGTCATATTTATGGGCCGACCATCAACCAGAAGTGATTTATTTCAAAACCCCATAAACCGAAAGAAAGAAAGAAAGGAACAGCCCCAACCTAATACTTCATTTCAAAAAAAAAACACAGCCAAAGATATTAAACCAATATTAAATTAATAAAATAGCCCATGATTTATTACAATTTAAGAAATAACATTAAAAACGCACTACAAGAAAGTATATATCAAACACAATAGATTCATTACGTAACAGGTTGTGATTTTACGGCAATTATATGGTTTTTAAGAAATTCAAAAGACCGTTTTCGTATTCAAAAGATAATCCTTTGCCCAGATTACGATCCTTCTTCTCTTCACCGGAATAATACTTTTTAACGTTATTTTTTTTGGTCTTCTTCATCATCATCTTTTGGTGTGCTGCGTGCGAGCGGCAACATGATGTAGATTAAATCTCGGAGATATTAAGATATTAAATGCCGCAACTCTTTTTCGTCTTTCCGAAAGAGGCTATTTTTCTCGGTTGGTTCTTTCAGTTTAAACGAGGTTAAAATAACAAAGGGCAATGACGATCTACGAGAAAGTTACCAGCAGTAAAGACTAATATGCATATCAGGTATGCTTTTTTTAATATTTCAGCTATTAACCGGAGATTTCGTGATGATGTTAACTTCAGATTTTATTCTCTGCACTTGCCTCTAACTTTTCTTTGTGCTCGAGCGATGAGTGCCATTGATAAAACAGGGTTTCAGCTACTGTTAGATTCATCTTTAGTCACGTGCTTGTAATCACTTTCCCGCATTTATTCTATGTATTTTTAAAAGGTTTATCTTCCCACCTGTCAGCAATTTTATAAATTCGTAGCTGTTTTTATAATATTAATAAAAACGGATTGCATTACATCATTATTTTTACGGAAATACTAATTCTAATAGAAGATAAATTCCTCAGAAAACTGTACAGAAAGTGTTAGCTAAAAATCGTATAAAAGCGAAATCGTATTAATGAAAAACTAAGTAAATCGGTGCATTTTTTAAATTAATTGGTATTGGATTATAAATTTTAATGATTCCAGGTTGTTGAAATCAAAAGTAGACAATTATTTTCAAAGATATTTGAGATGGGAATTATCTTAAGGATTCTTCAATAAAATACAAAACTTTTAAATCTGTAAAAATGGATGAAGTAAAATGGCAATTATGGAGGTAATTTTATTTGATGGTAAGCAAATGTACTTAAGACGTATTTATATGCGAGCTTAGGTATTTAAAACGAGAAATATTTGTACTTAAATTTAATTACTTTGCATAATATATGTAAATGTTCGTCCACGTTGCACTTCACAGGTAATTCTGTCGCAGAGCCGTCTGATAATTAACTCGGTAAATATACAATTCGCGAGAAACGGAAAATAAAGAAGCAATTGTAGACGAAACGTTTCCTTTCCTTCGTCTTTCTTACAACGCTTCAGTTAGATTTAACAGTGCCAGTTCAAAGAGGATTCCTCTGCTCTTGGTAAATCATCGTCGAGTACAAAGCAAACAATCGCGTCGCATGTGGCTAATGAAGATTTCTAAGGAGAGACCCGGAAAGGAACGAAAATTGAGTCATCGGACGAGCTTTCTAATTCCTGTCGTCTGTAGAAGCCTGAATACGGAATTGCGAACAATCGCGGAGGCGACGCATAAATCCTGGACAGGACAAAGCAGGTGTCAGGACGACAAGACCCAGTGACACACTGAGACGCTGAGGCAAGAAGCTAATTAGTGTGGTGGCAAAAAGAGGAAGATGTTATCGATGATACCTGAAAATTCGGTTAGGGAAAGCACTAAATAGTTTTCAAAGGACAATGAGACAATGGCGAAGTGAAAATCTTCGCAGAAGTTTTCAGTCCGCTTTCTAATCGTCGGGGGTACGTCATGAAGACTGTGTAAATGCTATGGAAAATCTCAACAAAAGCAATTAACTCCGTGAAAATCTCTTGATCCGTTATTTCTCCTTTGTCGACTTGATTCCAAAAATTGTAAGCTTTCAAATGATTATCCTTTGTCCGTAATTTATTTTATTTATTCAAGCGGATAAATGTAAATTTCATAATTGACTACAACACTTTTATACACTTTAATTGAATTCTTCTCAGAACTCACAAATGGAAATAACGTTTCATAAACAACAATAAAAATAACAAAAAAAAAACGAACTAAAAAAAGATTAAACAACAGAGATTTTTACTTAATGCAATTTCGTTTGCGAATGAAAGAAGATATTAACAAACCTTTGTGAGCTGTAATACCATTAGATTTTCCGTTAAATTGTTGCTTTTATAACTAAGTACTTTTGTGCAACGCAAACCGACCAAAGAATAGGTACTTTAGGTAATAGTTAATTTCAAAGGTGGAAGCAGAAAAAGGTGTAGGCTCACATGAAGAAGCAATTTGCAATTCTTTCAGTTTATTCACTTTCAATCTCCTTGAAGGCAGCTTACAGTAATTGAGGTGTAGAAAAAAGCGTAATTGGCGTCGTCGAAAGAATAACCGAAAAATTACCTGCATAAAGGGTAATTGCGGAAGAGCATCATAATCTTACCTTGCTGTTAAGACTCACGGCTTGGGTGCTTATCCGCTATTTCAAGAAGAAAGGATTAACGAAATAAATACTTTGACTTGTTTCCAAGAAAGTCAATTGCTTAATTTGTTTTCAAATGCAAATTTTACGTTTAAAATGCAAATAATTTGTTTCTCCATTTCATTTTCTAAACGTTCTTTTTGTGTGCATACAAAGCTGCAATTTGTTAGTTTCACGTCTATTTTGCTTGAATTTACTATTATGTTTCTTTTAAGTATTATTAAATTGTTACTTTTAGCATCCACTTGCTGGTTATCGACAATATGATAAATTATATTATATTTTAATTACTTAATTACAATTCTTGTTTAACGAGATTTTAACAAGGCGCTAATTTTGAAACTACATCAACTGATGAGATTGAGGTATATGCGTATACATTCAGCGGAGGTGCATGATTTTACGATGTTTGGGAGACAACCGTTCATTATATATTATAAACAGTTTATAGCTCTAATACTCATCAAAACTCATGTAAGTTTCTCAAAGGGTAATATATCAAAATATAGTATATTTTTTCAAACATTGACAATAAAAATGTCTATTTAATTGAAACAATACTCTTACATTAATTAAGTTAACCGTATTTGTGTTTTTAAATAGTAAAAACATACCAAATTATAACAATTCATAATTACACTTCAATAAAGATTATGAATTCATAGAATTTTAAATTAAATAATGAGTTTGTTATTTGTTTTAATATATAATTATCTAAGAATGTTAAGCGGATTTGAAGGAAGATTGGTGATGAGACAAAATACATTTAACATATTTCTTGGCCTGTAGTAATCTGCTCCGGGGTCCAAAACGTGAAGGACCAGAATATTTGGAAAAGGCCTCCTAATTTACAGAAACTGAACGTCCTTAATTGAAAGCAATTAATTAATTGGGGCCGCGTAAATAAGTGTATAAAAGAGAGGAGAAACATGGAAAGTCGGAGGACCAGAAACAACTCAATTTGGGGCCTGCTTTCTTCGATCTAATTGCATAATGACACTGTAATAATAAGCTCCGTCTCTCCCCAATTAAAGCACCAATTTACATCAGGCATGAATAAATTGCCGCTGCGCTTAATTACGTATCGATGTTGATTAGGAAATTAATAATTAGTCATCATCGGACGGACGGTGAATAATTGAATGCACGGCGAATAATAACGAAAATCAATTCGAAATACGGTGGATGAAGTCAACGGGAAACGCTTGTCTTTTGACGGACGTCAATCAAGCAGTGTTTGCAGAAGGAAGAGGACGAATTTCTCTCTCTTCGTGTGTCCCTCGTCAAGGAAAAAGTATATAAAATTTTATCTGGCAGGAGCATCTCGAGGAGGCAAAAATGTTTCCATTAAAAATAAAAAGTATGAATTATTTATGGTGGCAGGGCCAAAGCGGCAGTAAGTTTTGTGGTGTGGTGCGTTTTAAAATTCACCAAAATGAAAATAAATTAATATTAATGAAGATTTTTTTTGCCTTATTTGGCTCCTCTTGTTTGCTTTGCTTTTTCTATCTTTCGTTCGTCCTGAAGGTTCAGGTGATCAGGTATTTTTCAGCCGTTGCTCCAAGGAAAAACTTTATTTATACGGAGATTAACTATACGAACCGGACGGGAATGCTTAAACGCCGGAGAGAGATGGATATTAATGACCGTGGAATATGAAATGCTTGCGTTTTGGGATGCTCGTGCATCTTAAAACAATATACAAAATGTGTTGAAACAATCCTGCGACTCGTAACATTTCCAAGGAAAATAATTCATGTTTTATAGTTTCATTTAAAACAACAAATTATATAAATTTATAACAGTACAGCAGAACCTCACACAGTCCGGATTCCAGAAATATCCCAGACGTTTTGTAACCGGACTAATAGAGGAACTAGCTTTGGCACAATTTGTGGCTAATAAAGACGTTCATTATTATTAGAAGAACTAAATAAATTGCGCAAAAATGGACCAACTATTTCATTTAGAAATAAGTTAAATACATATATTAAATTATAATAAAACCTCGTATAGTGCGGAATTCTCGAATATCCCAGACTCTTTGAAACCGGACTAATAGATGGACTAGTTTTAGCACAATTTGTGGCTAATAGAGACGTTCATTATTATTAGAAGACTAAATAAATTGCGCAAAAATTGACTATTTCAATTAGATTTTTTAACAAATGTTATATACATATGTAATAAAAATAATAAAACCTCGCATAGTCCGGAATATAGAAATAGAATATTGAAACTGGACTAATGCAGGAACTAAATACATATAAAAGATAAACTTCATTAAGTAGAATTATTATAAAGATGTTAAAAAGTACTTTTGCGAATTCCGGCAATATCCCGCACTTTTTGAAACCGGACTAATCGAGTAACTGAATATATGCAAAATGTAAACCGCACAGAAAGACACTTAACTATTTCATTGTAAATAAATTATATAAATACAACATTTTGTATAGTTCGAGTTTTAGAAAATTTCTCGACTAATCGAATAACTAAATATTTAATATTCGCATAAAAACAGAATTAACTGTTTCATTTGTTAAGGTATAGCAATACCTCGCATAGTCCGGGTAATCGGTATCGTTAACATCTTCGACTTTTAGAATCCGGACTAATTGAGAAATTGTTACATTCATATATAATAAACTAAAGAAAATAAGACTAAACCTAACTTAAAATATACACATTTTTCCAAAAAAAATATACGAATTTTATGGAATTTATTTATATTTTGCTTAACTTAATTTATATTTGTTATATTCAAATCAAACTGATCAAAGCCGTACTATTCGGAGAAATGCTTTATAAACATAATCAGTTCTAGCACAAAAATTTGTGTCTAAAAAGCTGTAATTATAATTCAAAAATTAACTGTAAAACCAGTAATAATTATAAAATTCGTTTTAGCTAAGTGAGTTGTCCCATAATCCCATTAGGGTGTATGTTTATTTTTACATATTTTTTATTATACGAAATGTTACCTCCCTTTGGGAACCTTTTGACCATTCTACACAAAAAAAACTAACATTAAAGATCGAGTATTTCGAAGATTCTAACGTAATTTTAAACTATAAGAAAACTAATTATTTAATTTATGCTAACGAGGATAGGGGCTTACGGAATTAATCCTTATGTTTCCACATCTGTCTGGAGACGAGTCTTTGTCTCGAAAATATTCATTTTCATTTAACCCTTTAGATAAAGGACCAAAGCTAACAAGAAATCTAATATGTGATTCGCTCGAATTATTTTTTTTTTCACTCTCTCGATATTGCTGTGTGTTCCATGAAGAGACAGGCGCCGCATGAGATAAAATGACACCAAGCAACGAGCCATCTTAAAAGCGTCTTAAGATTATCTTAAAAGCAGCACAAACCCTTTGATGCTCTCTGCGTTGCGGCGCCACGGAGCGAAGAGGCTGATAGAGGATGTGAGTGAACAAGGAAAAAACAAGAGCGGAGGACCAGATCACCTCATCCACTTTTGGACATTTCGATAATTGGGGGGCGGCTGAGGGCGTTCGCACGAAGCTCGGAAACACGCGCTGCCATATGCCTCTCCTTTCCACACTAATTTCTTGCCGCGAAGGGTTTATTACTTAAATATAGGGCGATAAATTATTGTTCCTCTCTTCTCTTCTTTTTTTATATATCATTAGCTTTTTGATACTTTTCTTTCCTTTCCTTAGGAATTTGTTTGTTTTCTTTGTTTCAATTCTTGGGAATTAATGAACACATCATCTGGTTTCTCGTTCGAAATTAAAAGACCCATCACCGAATGCCGCGCAAAGAAGTATCCATTTCACAATATTTATTACGCATTTGCATCTATTAATTTTAATCAAAAAAACAACCTCTTTTTTCTTCTTCGTCATCCGCTTTCAACAAAGCTCAGCACTTATTAATTTTTCTTCATTTTTTTAGATTATTTATTGTCGGAAACGTACAAATATAACAGTCACTTATATAGCAATATCTTGCAAAGTACAAGTTCGAATTCAAAATGAACAAAATAAATCTTATTCTTAATTTTACAAAACTTTCCATATCTAATTTAATAGTTATTAGTTGAATTCAATATTTAGTTACATCTACTTACCTATTGTATTACATGAAAATAACTGAAAGTATTTCAGGTATACGATTCTATCATTAGGTTAATGAAAAGATATATCACTGTAACTTTTCGTTTTTCAGAATCTTCGATTCTACCAATCTTTTCTTGTTGTAGTGTTGAATGTGTTCGGAAAATGATCTTTTTTCTTTTATCTAGTATTTGAATTTCATTAGTTATCAATGTAATAAAACTTTCCAACTAATGTTGTTGATATGTTATGAATTATGTAATAATTTCTTATTTTTTCTGTTTCTATCTATTGGAATAAATGTAAATATTATTATTACTTTTAAAACTTAAGAAATGTATCAAAATAAGTGAAACAAGTACAATAGTTCCAATTAGTTTAATGGTAAAGTAAATCTATCAATTAAAGTTGACCCACGAATGTTCAGTTCTTTGTCTTAGTTTTTGGTGTTGGTCTCTTCGCCTCTGGATGGGTTTCATCTGGGATGTGATTAGGTGTTCGAATTGTGCACGTTAAGTGTACGCTGCGTAAATCTATGAATAATTTAAGCTCTTTACAGCGTTCGGGGCGGTTTATACGACGTCCCAGTGATTAATCTCCAAATTACACGATTCCAGCATTTACTGCTTTGCCGCCTCGCCAGGCCCCAGCTACGACTTGCCTCTCTCTCTCTCTCATACACACACTCCTTCTATCTCTCTGTACCCCCGAAGGTGGCGCAAACAAAACTCGGAATTAATCCATTTGCATACCAGAACTTTACTACACTGGTACACCAAAAACCGGAAGCAGATAAGCTCGGATGTTCGCTGTTTGTGATCCGTGGACATTGTACATTTTCACAATAATTAAAATCGATTTGTCAATTCATATACTCCGACATCCATTCCATGAATGAAACCCTGTTAAAAATGTAAAGTTTTCAAATTATTTCGAGAAAGCTTCAACAACTTCCCACAGACCTAAATTTATCAAAATTTCTATTGTGAAGTAGAAAAGATTACATTAAAACCGGAAATGTGAAATAATTGAAAGAAGTTCAAATCTTCCAATCTAACTTAAACAATATCCCGGAAATAGACACCCACAGACGTTTTTCTATAAATATTGTAATATATTCTGAAGTATCTCAAAACAGTACACAAAACGAAAATTGGAAATACGTACAGATGAAATCAGCTGAAAAAGAAATACTTTCCACGTATTTATACTTTTCCGTTTCACAAAGAATGTTGAGATTTACTGGAACCGATCTTACAACAGATCATATGTTACGAGGTATCTGAAACAAGTGCCACTTTTTCAAAGTGACCTAAATTTAGCATGCCAACATCTTGAATGCATATATAGGAAACGTAGAACGAAAACAAAGACAAAACGAGAGAGGAAAAAAAGAGAAAATAAAACACATATAGGAAAAAGGAACAACGATTTGTAAGTGTAATAGAAAACAAACATTTATTTTTAGTCCCGGAAGTCGACAGGACGAACAAAAAAAAACAACGATAATAAATCTGGTGCGAACGGATGCAAACGAAGGTAGGACTAGAATAAAAATGCAAATATTTGTGTCGAGAAAATAGTGCACAATTTTACATGCGCCTCTTACATTTCCTTTGCTTTTCCTTGCTTTAATAACGCCGCGAAATAAAGAAAACGATGATCGAAAACGAAAGAAATTTGCATGAGTAAATTGGAAAAGGGTTTTTATTCTTCGAGAAAGAACGATTTCTTTCGCTTAAAGACATCTGTATATGCGCGTACACATAGAAGAAACGTAATTAAATATATAATTACCGGTCTTTTCGTTAAATGCATAAATTTTATTGGCCCGTAAACATACGTTTAGAATAATTAAGATATTCCCCGTTCGAGTAGAAAACAATTTACTATCCACTTAAGAGTACGTTTTTATGCTTCAATTATCGCATCCCGTGAGGCGTCGTCAATTGCTTTATGTGTTTTCTTGTTAAATCAAATATTGTCTGCATAAATTTTAATGTGAATTTGCTGGACGGGCGAAATCACAAAGGACGAAATTACGTATTCCGGCTGTGAAAAATGGATTCCTTTTCACGTATTCGTAAATGCATTGTATGCAGATAAACAAGCCGACCAACGGGAATCCCGTTTTCCACCCATGCCGAACCTCCCACGAATCCCTCCGACCGTAACACCTCCGAAAAACAAAGATGGTCCTTCGGAATTAATTCCCGAAAACTATTGTCTCCGGCATTAAGGACGCACGTAGCAGCCCGTGGACGCACTGTGGAAGTTCCTTCCAAAAACGAGACCGCTCGATTTGATCGGGGTTTCTGCTGGAACGGGGAAAGCATAAAATTTAAATAACTTGACAGAATGACTTCGGGTTAAAGCCGACTCAGACATTTGATGGTTCAAACAGGAGCTGCCGAAATGATGTTTTATACGGTTCTTCTTCTACTCCTTCATTTTTTTTTCTCTCCTTCCTTTCTTCGCTCCGCGTGACAAATTGGATGCCGTCAGGTTTTCCTTTCCTTTCAGAAAACCGGCTTAAACACTCAAAAAATGCGCGTAATACATCCAATCAATTTACATTCCATATTACGTTAACGAATTTAAGCGTGTAATTAGTAAATTAGTTTGATACATTTAGTTACATTTTGTAACTATTATGTTTTACTAGCAAAATTACGTAAAAAAATAACCAAAGAGTACTTTGGATACAAAACAAATGAATTTAAACATACGAATAAAGTCAAAGTAAAATATTTCAAAATTTTGAACAATTTCTAAAACTTTACATAATTCCCTTTTGCTACTTCAATTTTAACTACTTCACAACAGAAAACTTAATTCTTTTTAGATGTTTGTTAATTATCACTGTAATTTAATGGTTTTTACAATAAAAGTCTTGTAATAATTCACATTTACATTTTCTTAATAAATGATTTTTGTTTTGATCTCAAATCTCCACTGTCAATAAGAAATATAGAAAAACTTCTTAATTAAATATAGTTTATTATTTGAAATAGTGTCAGTTGATTCATCATAATATGAAATCTGGTTGAAATAATAGAAATCGCTGAAAAACAAAGTAATAAATTTGGAATAAAATTCTAATTAAAATGTTACGAGCTATTTTGAAATGATAACTGTTCTCCGTTTTATACCCATTTAGAAAGAACGTGGTATTATAAAAAGTAAGCTATTCTGTGAATTGAGTGATCAAGAAAATCATCGATAAATTTACAGTTTAATCAAAGCTAAGTAACATTATTTAATGAACATATTAATTAAGTAGTCTTTTTATTTTTCTATTATAAATTAGTAAACATGACCAAAAGTTTCTCCCCCGTATTTTTCTTTTAATTAATTAATATTCTGTGTTTATTTTTATTTTGAATTTAAATGTTATCATATATTAAATTTTAATAAGAAATAACAGAATATATTTGTATATTAATTTATTACGAAAATCCTAGTTATTTAATGAATTAATAACATTAAATAAAATGTGGATATATTCGACATTAGGAAACAAATTTAAAAATCACTTATTTTAAGTTCCAACAGTATAAAATATATTAAAAAAAATCCATTCGTTCCTTTTCTTAATTCAAATATATATGTAAGAAATTAAACGCAATTACGTAATTTATATAGAAAAATCTTAGTCAATCACATATTTTCTACGAAATGTATTAATTTATTCAAAAGAGCATGTAAAACCATAGAAACATTTTTTTTAATAGCTTAGAATAAAATTTACTGTGGTTTCTTCACATAAATCTCCTTTAATTTATTCTGATGGATCGTTTTAAAATTATATAGTTTTTGAAACAATGAATTATACTATAAGTATACATTAAAACTGTATACATTTACATTTTAAATCGTATTCAGTTATATATATTTCTTTTTAAATAGAAAGAACTTTAGTTGAACAAAAATTTAATTTAAATTTGTAAAGAATGTGATTTTTCCTCTATTAACTTCTATTACTATAAATTTGTATTGTATTTCTTAAGAAAAATCATCTGCTTTTCACAATAAATGTAATGTTTGATACTACTTGAAGTATTATGTTTCTATTATTCAATGGGAAATCATTATTTTCTTTTTGAAAAACTGCAATATAACCGAATTTCTGTTTCTTTCAATAAATCTCCGTCCTTTGCTTCGTGTCCTCCTCCACCCCCGAAAATTCGAGCAGCTGAAAAAGCAATCAATCTTTCATCGGGACGGCTGCAGCAGCAGCAGCATCGGAGATCCCGAAGTTTATAATTTGTCAATATGGAATTTTCGGGTGCGTGGGCGGTGATGGAGAGCGGAACAAGAGGATACATAATCAGGCGTTTGTTTGCACCGACGCCTTCGATCTTTCCATTCTCCTTCCGGCATCGAGGCAAAAAAATAACAAAGAACAGACCGGAAATGGCTGCACGATTGTGTGTGTATGTACGCGCCCTTATTATTACACGCAAACACGGAAATCCGATAGCCACGTCAGCAGATTGAAGATTCTTCAATTATCTTTCACTCACGATAAATTATACACAATTTAGATCTTCCTTGTTGAATTTATTATATGATACTTTATATAATTTTCTGTGATTTTTATTATAAAAAAAATTAATTTGATTCCAATGAAATGTTATTGCAATCAATCCATTTGCAATAAATTCTTGTCGATTTTCAACAATAATCAACATACGTTTTTCAAATCAGATTCAACTAAGTAATTTTCTTTGGATCGAATCGTTCAGTTAATACCTTTCCGAAAGTAAATTTAGAGATTTAACGGGTAGAAAATAAGGTTTTAATTTGTTTCGTGTTTGCTTTGGGCAAAAAAAGAGGAATAAATAAATAATTTCGATTTGAATCCGACTGGGCGAAACGCAACGTGTTTTCCTTCAACTCAATTAAAATTAATGGGCTCCAAAGCAGCAGCAAATTGGTGGAGGTTAGGTGGCAATTGATTCAAATGCAAATACCGGAACCGGAAGCGTCGAGGCCACTAGATTACGGAACGAGGATTCGTATTCTGTAATCCACTATTATCTCTCTGATTTTTTTCTAGTTTTTTTTTTCTCGCTATTTTTGTTATGTTTCCGGGAAATATTCAGGGATTTCTGGGGGTAATTTTCGCGTTCGGTGGCACGAATCGCGCAGTATGTAAATGTCAATTTGAAATGTCACCACCGCCCCAAGTTTGACATTCAACCGTCTTCGGGGCGGCTGCCGCACTCGTGTCTCATCCGGATAAGCTAATCTACGTTTATACGCCTATCTGATCCATCCAAATCCACGCCGACTTGCCTATCTGTTTCACAACCCGGGGGGTGGGGGGAGGTGGCAGGTTTCTAATTAATGAACCGCAAGTGGTTTGGGTGGAGAGATGGGTGGAATATGCTGTTACCCTTAAAACGGGAGTGCAAGGAACCCGGACGCAACGAATTTGCTATTTATCAATTATATAATAATGTTGCTTTGAATCATGAATCATTTCTTTATAACAAAATTAGATTTCACTATTAAAGGCAGCAGAATTAAACGCAATCTTCTCAAGTTCTTGAAAGTCTAGAATTGGAATTTCGAAAATTTGGAAAAGTTGCAAAGAAATTATTCCATTGCTCAACATTTCTACTCAGTATAGAGTTCATCTCAGGGTCATTTTAAAGGGGAAAGTTCAAGTTTTCCAGCGCACTCTTTTTGAGCTTTCTTTAGAAAATTTGGAAAAATCACATTTAAATATAATTTCTCAGCAGTCTTATGTAACACAGATTTCGTCTTTGGGTCATTTCAAAGGGGATAATTCAATATTTCCTATTCGTCATTTTCGACATTTCTAGCACATTTTCAATATAAATAGAAATTCCATAATTTGAAAAACTCGTAAACAAAAGAATATCTATTTGTCAACTCTATTCCAATTTTAGATTTTACTATTATTCAACAGCCCCACACAGCAGACTTCAACTTAGGGTCATGTTGAAGGGGAAAGTTCAAGCTATCCAATGCAATCATTTGTAGTTCAAAATTAGAATTTCGAAGGAAATTTTGGAAAACTTGTCAATTTATCAGCATTTCTATGGGGCGTTTTAAAGAGGAAAGATCAATATTTCAAATGCACCCTTCGGTATCCAGAATTCAAATTTAGAACATTGGGAAAATCACAAACAAATGTATGTAATTACTCAGCAGTCTTAAGTAGCAAAGAGTTCATCTTTGGACCATTTTAAAGCGGAAAATTCAATATATTTCCCATTATTTAAAAAATGTTATTGTTGTTTTAGTATATTAATGATGTAAACATGTTCATAATACACATTTTTCAGCGAATTGGAATTCGCCCAAAAGGAAGACAAGGAAATTGATTAATGAAAGTGAAGGGGTGAATAAATTATCCAACCAAAAAAAAAAACATAACGCAAAATATTCAATTGATATTCATTTATTTCATTTTTTCTCTTCTCTCCACTTCTCTCTTTCACTTTCTGCTTCGACTCATCCCACCTCTTCATCTTTTTTTTATAAAATATATTACACAAGATATCTACACTGTACAAGGTTCTCAGTTAAGACTTTTTCACGTTTTTTTTTTCATTGTTTGTTCATCATTTTTTCTTATTTGTTTACTAACAATATCATAAATAAATAATTAAAATTACACAAAAAAAAGAACAAATAATAATGATATTAATATTAATAATAATAGTGGAGAAACAAGAGGAACGATTAGGAAAAATATTACATACATTTACAAAATAGTCAAAACGTAAAATATATAGCACCAGTCGAGACTATAAATATTATATAATATATATATATATATAAAAAAATTAATAAACAAATTTACAAATTTACAAGTGGATTTTTTTTTAATCGATTTTCTACTCACCGTTCGAAAATTAAACAGAAGAAAGTATATTTGGGGGGAAAGGGGGGGAGTTTAGAAATTAAAAATGACATTTTCTTCGTTTCGCTTGGAAATTTGTGAGATTTACATTAGCTAACAACGATAGCAACTAAAACAAGGATCGGGTTTGTTTATTTATATTCAATTTTTTTATTCTTGTTGAGAAAGGTAACTTGTTTTAATGCATGCATTGATTCTCTCTTTTGTTCTGGTTTTTGCTTGAGTTATGTTTTGTTTTCTTTCATTTGTTTTTTCTTCTTCTTTCGGTAAACGGAAATGATCTAACAGTGCTTAAATCTACTTTTGCATCACAGCTCCAGACGGCGCGGCGCGAAATGGCGGAAAACCAGTCCGATTCGGCTTGTTTCTTTGTTCCAATTCTCTCGGGGGAGGTTGCGTTAGGTAAATAGGGATCGATGCCACTCTCTATCTTCGCGTTCTATGTACATTTGCGAAGAACCGAAGCGGACTTTTGTTAATTGTTTCTTTCTTATTTTCTTGCTTTTCACTAGAGATTACACTTAGAAGATTCCTTTAATTTCGTACTCTGCATCATCATCGTCAACATGATCACTTCTTTTGCTCCCGTTGCCGTGTCACAGTCACTTTATCACTTTGGAACACACCGCACACTTAATTAATATTTTTATATCAATTTTTAAATCATTCGAATGATTATCTTCACAGCAGGCCTCGCATTTCTTTAATATATATTTTTGTGTGTGTATATATATATTTGGGTGTATATATATATACTGACTCGATTATACGTGTATTAGAAAAGAGATCACAGTTCACTCGACTTAACGATTGAGTAACACTTGGAGGAGCAGCAACACCGAAAGGAGCACTGACATCGACGTAGTTGCTGGATGGTTGGAGGAATTGTTGCGGCTCAAGCCGAGCGATTCTTCTGCTGTTGGGCTGCTGCTTCTGGACACTTTACTCCTCGCCGCGCCTTCGATGTGATTGCTGTCCAAATCCAGGACCGGAGTGCCGCCCGGCCATCCCTCGGTGCTGTAGCGGCGGTAATTGCACTGATCGATGCTGTTCCGCACGTACGGCTTCGAGATGTTCGGGTAATGGAATTCCTGGACGTCTGTCCCCTAAACAACGATAAAACAAAACGAAAAAGAAAGTTAAGAAACGGTGTCTCTGGGGGGGAGGAGGAAAGTTTTACGTACCGGTAGTAAGGTGTAGTGCGACGTTCTGCAGATGGCTTTGAAGGAACCCTTCGTAGTTGTCTCTTGGAAACTGTGGAATTGGTTCTCCCAGTCGTACGAGACTAGGCGAGCTTCGAATGTCATGCCGGCCAACTCTGGAGGAGCTGCTATTTTAACTGGATTGGATCCTCTGTAAATATTAAAAAAAACACATTATGAATAAATAAAATGTATTTTAAATTATAGATTCGAAATATAATGCAGATGTTTGTTGAGGAATAATGAAAATATGATTTTGTACTTACGGGCTGAGTTCCTGGATGCCCAGAGAGTGCAGAACAGTGGGTAAGCTAGGTAAGCTGTGGCAGGAAGTGAGGGACTTCTGCTTGGGATAGTATAGACCCATTACGAGGCAGGTCTCCTCGCGACTGGATGGGCCCCCCAGAGTGATGGCTGTGCGGCCGGAGCTGTTGTAAGCGCACTCCGCTATTAAATGGTCTCCCGGCAGGATCTTGATGGGCGCCCCCAGCCTTCGATACTCCTGGTAATCCGCGTCCAGATTATCGTCGGCGGCGATCGGTGCCTGCTCGACGCCGTTCCTCACGTGCCTCAGGGCCACCTGCCTCCCTATCCTGTGCGTTTTCATCACGACGGCGAACATATCGATCCCTTTGTGAGGGAATGCCTGTCTCGTGCAGTCGGAGACGCAGTGTCCGGAGGAGACGACCCTCTGCTGACCGGGCGGTATGATGTGCCTCCAATTCGGATCTATCCCAACGGAAATGACACCGGCGTCGTGTCTACGCAGCTCAGGTGTGTAATATAGTCGGAGCCCTGTGCCCTCCAAAGCCCCTAAGCTTCCGTCGCTGGGGGCGGCGTAATGCGTTTCCAACAGATAGTAACGAGACCCGGTCGGCTCCAAAGGATATCCCGCCTCCGGTGGGAAGCTGAATCCTTCCGAACCCCGAGCCCAACTGGCCACCACCGTGTTGCAGCCCAAAAGGGCCGTTCCAGGCTTATGGCATTGCCTGCCGATACTCTTAGACAGACCAACAACCTCCGCGCTATCCTGACACTCGTACAAAACCACGTGCTGTAATCCATCCATTGCCGCTGACGGTTGCAAAGGTTCATACTAAACACACGCAAAACGAAAACAAATGTTAACTACAATCTTCAAAGTGCAATAAATAATTACACAATTAAACAATGGGCATTGAGGGATGAAGTAATAACTACGGCAATTCCCAGATTACAGTCACAAGCTAATCCACACTTACTCTAATTAAATGATGTTTGCGGGACAGACTCGGCAAACGGAACACACGGCACCAGTAGAGCGTGTCGCCAGGGGCTGGTGGTTCCACCGCAGGATTACGCAATTCCCATTCCCGGGCTGTCTCGTCTGGTCCAGGCGCATCCTGATCGGCCCTTTGCACTAGGTACAAGGATTGAGTACCTCGAGATTCGGCATCATGCAAAGGCAACGATCCAGGACCCACGGCACCACCGACTGGTTCACTCCTATGGTACAACCATACCACCCTCATGGTATCATTCTATAACAACACAAAAACAAAACACATCTTCAGATATTGCTCATCTTTAATTAGGGTTGAAATTATGTTTAAGCGTTATTCTCAGAGTCGCGTCCATTGCTGGACGTTAATTAACTTAAAACCAGATTAGATATCACGATAAACACATCTTTATCTCGCTCTTCTTTCTTTAAATTTGTATCCTGTGAACGCCTTTTGTAATAAATTACATGGCCCCGAATTAGGGGGGAAATTAATGTTTTTATCTGGTCAGCGCGGCTCGAACACGAAATTATCAATTAACTTCAAAAAAACATTCTTAACCGAATACACTTAAAATAATTAATGAGCTAACATGAATCCACCTGTTAGATAAACTCACCAACAGTAAACAAATACACACAAAATCAGGTATTTCCTTTAGTTTTAAAATTCCTACCTATGCATAAATAAAACAGGTCGGAATCAAGCCTTTATCATTTCCCCTTTAATTAAGTTTGATCTAATTAAATTTAAACTTCTTCGAATCGATTTAATTGTATCGAATAATCAAATTTATTAATATCGAATTTCAATGGACGTGGATGATGATGATTAATTGCATTGGAAGCGTTGATGTATGGAGACGAGGCAGTTTCTCGAAGCGCATCAGTAATTCTGTTGATGAGACGCTTTCGTCCCCCTCGGTATATTTTTTTAAAAGTCGATTTCAGCAGAAAATCTTAAATAAACACGGCGCGAAATAAATAAAATGAAATGTAAATAAGCAGTAAGCAGTTTTTGAGGTGGAACGGGGTTCGAAGTAAACACAAATATTTCTTTTAATTAGCGGCGAATTTTGATTATACTTGCAACTTTCGTTCGGAGGAAGGTAATCACGCTTAATCCTCTAAACCGAAGACACAAGTAATTGGGGTCCTGACCATATGGGCTTTTTCCCCCAAATATCCACCTCCCCTTCGAAGACCCATTAAAGTGTCAGCGTTTTTCTCGCACTTCGTCCTCCTGCTTTCTCCCAATGATTAATTAGCAAAGCCATTAGAGGAGCAGATGATTATATCGGAGGAAGAGAAACTCACCGTTATTGGTATGTCATGGTGGTCGCAAGTATCCAGCTTACGGCTGAACCTGAGCACGGTGTGCGTGCTGTTTTCGTATCCCAGGAGCAGCTGATAATCCTGGCTGGTGTCCACTTCCGGCTCCTTGTCCGGCGCGTTTCCTTTCACGTGTCTATCCTGCAACAACAACAAAAAAACACACATTCGCATTAGTACTCGTGTAATTTAACATGTAAATCGGTTGATTTCGCCGCGTCAAAAAGTAAATTAGTTTTAAGTGTGCCTCTCTCCGACATCTGGCCAACGGAAGGCGCTGATGGTGATGATGATGATGGAAGAAGAAGAAGAAGAAAAAACCCGTTCCCAATCCGTTTCGATGAACTTGCAATTTCAACAATCTCTTCTAAACATTCTCCAATAATCGAATTAAATCCATTGTGAGGTGCACTCATTAAGTCCTTTCATCGGATCGAATTGCTTTTCGTCAGTGGAAGCAGCAGCAGCAGCAATAAAAGGAGTTTGAGATAAGTGAATCATTATAAATAATTAATTCGGTTTTGCAGAACGCTCTAAAAGAATTCACTTTAAATACGATCGATGATGTACTGAAGTATCAATTTCAAAGATGATTGCTCAAGGACTTCCGGTTATTTTTTTCTAGGAGAAGAAGGAAAAATCTCTCTTAAGAAGATTAGAAATGGGAGAGGGATGCCGCCTCGCGCGTTGGGGTTAAAAATAAAAATGGAAGAAGAGAAGAGAAGTCGTGTTCCATTGTTGTTCTTTGTTTCTCGTCTTGCTTTCCTCCATCTGGGTTCGATGTGTGCGCGAGTATGTGTGTATGTGTGAGAGAGAACGCAGAAGCCGAGATTTATTACAGGCTTCAAAAACACATGTCTGTAGATAATGAAGTGATAGCGGCTACCGAGTTTTCGTCGAAATGAAAGAGATTAAAGAGAAATGCCGTTTCGGAATGCTCTCTCTCGTGTAGTTTTCTTTGGTCTTTATATTTTTATTTTATATTTTTTTCGTTCGCTCCTTACGGAATGAAGAAACGACGTTCGAGGGTTGAGGGGTTCCCTTTTTGCTTCGTCCATTAATCAAATTTAATTAATTAGACCATATAGGGAGAACAATTGTTGCTGCATTTTGGTCCAATTACGCTGTAGACGACGTCGACGTTACGTAATCTTTCGCATCGGCAAGGGGGAGCCGCGTGTGCGGTCCTTTGGGCGCACCTAGATTTACGGCCTTCGCTTTGCTTCGCTCCAAAACCTCTCCTTACACATGCCCCACAATTGACACGGCCTTCCTTCCCTTAATCACTCAATTAATAGTCCTGCGCCGCAAAATAATAAAGCAACGCTGCTCCGCTCCTTCCTTTCGCTCATTTGAATGCGACCATAAGTAGTCCTCATCCACAACCTCATCCTTCTCCGCCACGCTGAGCGTTCTTCGATCCTTGGGGAGATCGAAATCAGAACCCGATTTGCATTATTTATGCGAAAATCCACAATCAGATTCGCAGCCCTCATAAATTATGAAGCAATTGAATCGGGCCTCCTCAATTAAACTCGTGCTCTCTTTCTCTCTCCTTAACTCTTCGCACACCACTAAATGTGCCTTCCTTCGCGGTGCGTGGCAATAAAAAGGTAATTAACAACGGGAGTATCATTGGTTACGCGCCATAAAGCTCTCCCCGAAAGCTTTCAGCTGTTTATGTCAGCTTTTCTCCGCTATGTTTTTGTTTTTATCCCACCTCCTCCCAACTCCGCCGACATTCAGCCAATTCCGATTCCGAAGGAGGTTTGGCCCGGAATTAATGAGAGACGTCCTTTCAGTACAATTAATTCAGTTCCAGGCCGCCTCCTTCCTCCACAAATAAAAAAAATAGAGTAGAAAAACAGAATAACTCTGCCAATTCATTTCAAAGTGATGACTCACGCATAAATTTTAAATTTATCATAGTACACATTCTGTTGTAATATGCTTTATTCAAAAGTTTAAGATAGTTAATCAATTCTTAGAGAAAATGATTTAGATTTTACTGTAAGAAGTGTTTTTATTAGTTTAGGTGATATACGTATTTCTTGTGTTAATGATATCTTTGGATATGTGAGAAATTCAAAAATAAGTGACCAGTTGTGAGCGTGTTTTTTGTTGTTGCTGCTGCTGCTTCTGTTAGGAAGTGCTTGAAATAGCTGCGTTCGTTTCTGATATACCGGTATTTCCTTATAGACGAAGCGGTGTAATGAATAGTCGCAGTGCGCAAGGGCAGCGTTCTTATGATGAATTAAAAATGGTTAAACGGCAATAAAGAAATCACTTAGGAAAGGTAAATAAAGAGCGGATAAGATCTTGGGAAACGGAGGAAAGAGTGGTCTGCGGTGGTGAGACTTGTTGGCAAAAAGATGGAATCTGCGAGGGATCATAATAATAAGTAACTCCGCGCTCCGGCAGCTACTGGGATTGTTGTTTCTTGCCATCGGTCGAGTCTGCTTCCTTTTGGCTTGTCGCCTCCTCTATTCTTCTCCGGTCTCGGGGCCTCGTCCGAAGCGATCGATGATGATGATTTTGCCCCCTTTTATGTGAGTGTAAAGTCCGGTGGTCGTGCGGAATGTGGGAAGATGTGAGTGTGTGTCTGTATATGAGAGAGTGTGTGTAGTGACCGAGAAGAAGGACGGATGGTGAGGCTGAGATCGAGGAAGAGGTTGGACGGAGAGCAGAGGAGAGAAGAACTCGTTGACGAGATTATCTCTGGGCATATCACATAAATTACTATAAACACCGAGCCTCCTCCCAAGGACCGGTCGAGGCTCTCACCAGACCATCGGGCGAGTGCGAGTGGAACGGAAGACGCGCTCCGGCATTAACATAACAAGTTCCATAATAGTATTTCATCTTAATGTCATCTAAAACTGTATGCTAATATTTCCATTGCAAGAGACGGTGAAGAGAGAAAGAGAGAGAAAAATCCTTCTTTGTTCGCTCGTTCCCGGGAAAAAGGTAAGATGAAAGACGGAAGAAGACAAAAAAAAAATAGAGTTTCAGCTACTGTTGCACTCGTCATCATCATCATCAACAACAACAGCATAGTATGGAAATTGTTACTCTTTTGGAACCGTTGGAAGGGCGGTCCTAGCAATAATAATAACACGGTCAACTCTTTATTACGGCCGTCAGCGTACTTTATAGCCGCCGTATGCTAATGCGAGGCATTTAGATCGGAATCTTGTCGCGCAGCTACTTTGTGTCGGGCCGGGGACACTAAACCAAGTTATCCTGATCCAGGTCTCTCTCTTACTCCTGCATACCCCAAACGCCGAATTCCGAACCAACCCCTCGTGTTTTACAAATTCCGAAACACCCAGAAACCACCGAAAGACCTTCCACTCCAAAAACAACAAAAAATACGTAAACGACCACAACAAGAGCACAACTAAAACCCAAACCCACGATAGACCCGTAATTGCCTTCGGAGATTCCTCGAACGAGTAAACATTCCGCATTGGAATAATTATGATGCAACAAAAGGAGTAAATTAACCTACGGGTCTCTTCCTCTCCGTATATGTGTGTTTGAGAGCTTGTGTAGTATGGAAAGTTCTGGGACCCGATCCACCTACAAAATCCTTTTTTAATGAGGACTCGAAATCGTGCGCTCATTATTCGGGCTTTAGCCGGAGAGATGTGTACAAGAGGCACGGAATCTACCTGAAACATTTAATCTTCGTCGGCTAAACGCAATCGAAGCAATCGATCCACTCCAGAAATTAATCTCTTCAGATATTTAACGTTTGCCTGCATCGCAAAATTCGATGATGCAAACAAAAAATAATGCACTTAACTCGTGGATGGATGATGCACGTGGTCGAGGAGTTATGAAATGCTAGATTATAATTAGTGAAGATGGTTGGTAAGTGATGTGTGTTTGAGAAAGCGCGCATGAGTTGAGTTGGTCGTCAAAGTGATGTACATGTAATCCAACGTACAATGTCTTTCCTCGTTCAAGTTTATCTATTGCCGTGCAGCCCGAAGACGTTAAACTTAATCTATTTAAACACGCCGGAATTAATCCGCCAGTTATAACTTCTGAATTCCCCGCACTAATTAGAATGCAGCTCAATAACGAAAGGAGAACTATGACGATGGAACCGAATAAATGTACATTATTATAATATTACTATTATACCAACATGAATCAAGATCATTTACTCTAAGAAAAGTTATGAATACTAGTAAAGATCTAACCACGTAATAAGACATGTATACGCAATGAATGAAACAAGTCAAACGTACTAAGTATAACATAATGTGCAAAACATTTAAATTAAAGAAATTTCTTTGTAACTAATCATATTTAGTAATGTCCGTTAGGGTATTTTTTTTTGTATTGTTCGCTTTATACATTTAGAATGGTTGCAGCATTAAGCAATTCTATAAAATAATTAAACGTAACGTGCGGTAATAACTATAATGAATCAAAAAAAAATGTAATAAGAATGGTTCGGGTCCCGAAAAAGAGTTATTAATAGCAGCGGCCTGACAAGTTTAGCATCCCCCTTTTAGCCACACACGATTATTTAACATTTTCCGCTTGCATTCATCCCTCCCCATGCATTTTTATATCGCCGTTTCATGTATCACATATTATATACACTTTTTTTTGTGTGTTGCTGGCTCCGTGCATTACCGTTGCGAGGGTATTCCCCGCTTTTGTTGTTTCTGCCCGGTCCTCCGGCCCGACGGGAGGGTGGTACCATTATAAATGACCCAGACAACCCCGCTGCAGGTCCGAAATATTATACACATTTTGTTTCGTTCTAAACGCGGAATAAATGGAAATTTCAATCGTAAATCATATTGTGCAGCCAGGGGGTGAGTGAGGAAGGGAGGGTTGGTGGCTCAGCGCAGAAAGAGCGCCCCGCGCGCGATAATTTAGAGTCATAAATACAGAATAATAATTAACAAACGCAAACATGTTTAAATCACGGAACGCCGCTAATGTGGACACACGATTTATTCGCGCGTCCCGCGTATAATAAGAGACGCGTCGACCGAAAAAAAAAAAGGGTCAAAAACGAAACGAATAGATGGACGGAAAAAAAAGGGCAGTTGTTAAATAAATATTTATACGTGTACAAAATGCATTCGCGTTTCGTAGAATTGCTTTACTACGCGCCGCATACATTTAAAATAATGTTCAGTGATTTAATTAACGGGTCCGGGCCACCCCAACACTGTTTTTCCCTTTCATACTTGTATCTCTGCCTCGTGCTCACTCGCATCCCTTCGCAAAGCATTAATTTCCATAAATTTGTTACTCGCATCCTCTTTTTATTGCACCGAGCTTTAATCTTCTAATTACTCAATGTCTCCTATGTTTGTTCTACCTTAAATTGGTTGGACCATGCGGTAACTGGACTTAAACCTTTAAATACCTTATGATATATGTTATAGTTCACAATTTACAATACTGAGAGTGTATCTGTGGCAGGTGTATCAATTGATATGAAACTGTAATAATCTTATGATTCATTCATATATGACGTATCGGAAATGTTAATATTTTTGTTTTACGTCAATATTAACAAAGTTAACTTAGATTACTATTTTCGAGATATTCTTAGGGATTTATTTATTTAGGTTTGTTGTGTAGTTGATTCGGCTTCGTCGGAAAAACACTGACAGACTAAATATTTGAAGATGTCGCATTAAGCAAACAGCGCGCTGATAATTTGAAGGGACAAAACGATAAAGTTTATCTCTGTTTGTAGATGTACTTACTTGGAAGTAGACCTGGCCTTTGTCCACCCATCCGACGACCATGTCAGCACCGGCCATGCTGCCGTCCCTCGAGAATCCGAAGCCGACGTATCCGAAGGTCCTGACCTGCAGTTCGAAGGTGATGTCCTGAGGGCCCGGTCCTAACGACCAGAGCAGGACGTAATTGGGATTCAGAGTGGCCGAATGCGACCATCGGGCCGCATCCGCCGAAGCCCAGCTCATCGCAACTGCGAAGAGCATAAGCAGATCGCGTGCAGTTCCCATTTCTTTCCTCATGGTGAAGCGGAGAAACGAAGTGTAGAGGCGAAGAGGAAAAAAAACGCACAAATTACGTGTGTCTCGACGAACGGAGAAAGAGAGACCTCGGAGCGATCACTCTTCGAGCATCATCTGGAAAAGGAGGAAAATAATTAGAATTTAATTTAATTACGGACGGAAACATCGCGTGTCTTCATTTATTGGATTCCGCGTTGCTTTTGTTTCGCTGCTCGAGGGGCTTGGGCGAAGGGAATGACAGTTGCAAGCGAGAAGAGAATTTCTGCTCGTCAGTTGAGTTAAGGGGATGGATGAAGTGGGAGGGAAGGAAGGGAGGCAGTTGGAAGGATGGATGGAAGGCTAAACAATACTCACTCGAGTTGATAACGACCGGGACTAGTAGGAAAAGGGTTCGGGTGATGGGCTTATATAGTTTAGGCGCAACTTCGCAAGAGTTCATCATTCCGTCTTATTACATTTACTCGTATCTTAGGCAAATTGAATTCATTTGTGCATGTATCTGCTGCGACTACTCCCCATCATCATCATCATCATTATTATTTTGACGGATCTCTCGAGAATCACAAATCCAACTAATTACATTTTAGCTTTATTTCCGAAAACCTTCAGAAACTTACATCCAAGAAATTCTTTACAATTAAGTCGACACTTCCAAATACCTTAAATACTAAAAAAAAACTAACATCGCATAACCAATTTTAATAAAACAAACCACAAACAAAATGGATAGCATTTTGCATTTATTCGAATTCGGGATTTCCATAGTTATTGTCGTCTGGGGCATCGAGAATAAATAAAATATTCATTTAAACACACATATTTCTAAAATTTAAATGAAACCGCACGAAAATAAACGATCGATATTCACGTAATTTCCCCACAACGAAACAGGTTTCAGATTTCTCCGAAGGAATTCCACGCTAATAATAACGAAAAAGCTTCAAAGAAATCAAAGCAATTGTATATTTTTTTCTTGAAATTCAATGAAAATATTTAACGTTATTAAATATTAATCTCGTTTCGATTGAGGGAAATTTTCCGCTCGGCATCGATTCGTTCCGCATTACCGGCACATAATACGACTGAAAACCGTAGTGCATTATGTAAGTTATAATGGTGCGGACTGCGAGAGTGAACCTCTTAATTATTGATTTATTTTCGTGGCGCAATCGAAATTTCGTAGAATCGGATTATTTAATTAAAGCTGTTTAACGGCCGCAATTAAAAATGTGGACGATATAGCTAAAAGAAAAAGAAATATCCCGTTTTTTGAAGTTAATGGCTTCATTAATGAGTCCCGAATGATGCGCCTCGAATATAAGCTACGGTTTCTTTTCGTCCATTGTTCCCACTTGCGATGCATTCGGGAATTTTTATTGTCCTTTCCGTGAAGCGCATAATAATAACAAACAGCTTTGGTGGGTATGCTGCATCACGGGGCACAAAGCCCGTGTACATTATAATGAAATAATGGAAGAAAATAAAACGAACGCTTAGCTCATTTCATGCGTGTTAAGTATTGAAAACTTCCCCAAATAGAATAGTCCTGCAAGAAGATGATGACATAGAAAAAAGTGAGGTAATATCAAACTGAAATTGTATTACATTCTTCCTTCTATAATAACGTGGCTTTCGGAGTTAAATGGATTTCGATTAAATTTATTAATACTCCTTTTTTTAAATATGTCCCCAGACTCCTTTTGTATCAAGTTTCCTTGCTTGTCATACGATGCAGGAGCAGAGTAAAAAATATATATATCGGGGCGGACGGATATTGGGGCCGACGGCGTTTGGGATTTCAGTTCGTGAAATGTTAGACCGATATAATATGTTTTCCTCCGTTGCTTCTGGTGGTGTCCTTGTACCGGCGCGAAGAAGAGAAATCCGATAGCACAGAAAGCGGATCCAAAATATTTACACTCGCATCTGCTTTAATAATTTGTATCCCCCCATAAATCATTCGCTTCGTTTCGTTGCCTCATGCTTTTCTTCTCTCTCTCTCATCTCGCCTTTGTTTCTGACAGCTCAGGGCGAGAAAACGCGCTGCAGAACTAATTTTTACGATGGATCTCGTGTTTTGACATTCGTTCTTATCCCTAAGCCATCGAGGGATATAGGGTTTCACCTACGGACGCAGATCTAGTAATAAATTCATCTCATTCTATATGCATTCGTTTTATCTAATTCGAATCTAATCTTGAAAGCAGAGAAATTGAGGAAAATGGAAATCGTTTACTTCCTAGTAGAATTTAAGTCAAAATTTAACATTATTTGTAAGATCTAAAGTCTAAGAATTTTAAAATTAAAGAAATGTAAATGAAATATGGTCTATAGACTTTTGCAACAATAGAATTATATTTTCATAGTTTTCTATTACTATTATATTGAATTTTTGCAGTTATTGTTGCATTAAATATTACTTTAAACCATTATTATAAATGAAGTTTTATATAAACTTCAAAGAAACTAAACTATTATTTTTATAGACCCAAAGTCAAGGAAGATTTAATTAATAATCACAAATTATTAACATATAATTTTTAGAACAAGAAACTAGTAAATATTGGTATATTAACATTTAGACTAGATAAAAGTTGTGAGTTGTGAAGACTTGTGTATTGTGAATACAATACATTCAATATTTCTATGGAAGTACGATATTATTCAAACTGAATTATTACTAACACATTGTTATCCTTGATGCTGTGAATTGATTGAAAATTGAAACCTGACCTGGCGGAATTGAAGCCATCAATATTTTGATGAACGAATCAAAATATTTTCATTGTGCGATTGGGGGGATAGAGGAGCGCAAGGAGGAACGCTCGGATTTCGTAGCGTGAATTAAAAAAGGAGAAGGACGAAACGTCCTTTTATGATTGAGATTTTTCATTGAAACGCGATATGTTTTGATACGTTCGGGGGTTTAACTCGGCGGTAAAGGAAATACAACCAATTTCGAATTCCGTCTTCCTCCTTTTTATATCGGATTTCTTCCTTCCCATTCGATCCGTGGATCTCGAGGGCCCCCACACGTGTTTTGACATTCGTTCGACAGTTCTTAGGCGCGTTTCCGGTCGCCATTGTTTCCAATTGCCCTCCTCCCCTCGCCCGTCCACCGCTCAATTCAGACGCATCAACATCAGCAATTGTAGCCCGCATTTCGTATTCTCGACAGGTAAAACCCGAAGACTTGCACATACAAATACACGCACGCACATACAATGCGAGGGGTGAGAATTCGGGTTTAGCCTTGTCCCTCAGGGGGAGGCTTAACGTTTCGACCGAATTACACACGGGGATTTCTCTATTTATTTTTTTCTTCATTTCGGTTGGAAGCTGCTCTCTTTTTACTTCACGTCACGAATTTCAACCGTGATTCCTCTGACATTTTAAAATCTTCAATTAATTACATTATTTGTAGACCAAAGTTCTAAACACGTATCTAAATCAATATTAATACTCACTAAATCATTAATTTTTCTGTTTATTTTCACGATAAAATTTTCGACTGTAACGACCTTTGGTACAGCTTTTCTTAAAAAAAAAACTATTAAATTATTGAATTTTGTAGACCATAGCTCTATTATCATTGATAATAGTCTCTTTATTATCAATGGTTGAAATTAATTAGATTTTGTAGACCATCGGTCTAAGAAATAAGAAAATAATATATAGTGATGATAGTTGTATAATCTCGTCATTTTCAATCGGAGATCCTCTTTTCTCTGCTTCGTTACGATTTTTGCCCGTGATTTCTACGACCTTCTTCTGCGTGTCTTTCTTTTTTGGAACAGCTTCTCTTCCGAAGGCGTATAAGTAATGTCGGTGAAGAGGTCTCAGTGAAGAAACCGGTAGCGGAGCATTCATAATTTCAATTAATCCCGCTTCTGTTTTCTCTCTTCATCTCTCTCTCTAGCTCTGTACACATATATATAGATCCTAGACCACTCCGAGACTCACGGTGTAACTAATTGTTTTCGAGGTAGCGGAATGGAATGCGTGCACGGAAATTGAACCTCCGCTGGGAATGGAAAACAGGATTTTGAGGAATATGCATGGGATTTTATTGGGAAGCCCCGGAGTCCGGAGATGATATTTATGACTACCCCGAGTCAAGTGCAGCGCTTCCCCGGAAATGCGCCGCCCGCACATCCGCTCCATCCAATCGCTCCTATTTTGGATGGAGGAAACCCGATTGCAGGACCACCGTTCAAATTTAAAATCTTCACAAGAATAAGAGAAAAAAGCAAATAAGGAAAGTAGAAATCTAACGCTGTCAGCCACGTCATGAAAATGTCGCATTAAGACTGCTCCGCTCTTCCTCTTCCCGAAAAGCGGGTTGAAATACATAAAACACGAAGCCGCAGCCCAGCAAGATGGTTGCATAATAAATGCCGTGTCGACGTCTCTTTCTGTCTCCTCTGTGCGCTAAAAACGGCTAAAAAGCTCTTTATATCATTCGTTCATACTTCTTTCCCCTCAAAGTAAGAAGCTTCCAACTCTCGTACTCTCTTCCGGCATAAATAATAAAACATTCCGCATTTAATAATTCAAGGAAAACTTCTTTTCTAAATATTATTTTTCAAATCGACGCGACGAAATCGAAATGCCTCGCATAACGCTGCAAAAACCCCGCATTGTCCGGCGCTGCGGAACGTGTAAATGCACCGTTTCACCGACGAGCTCTTGGATTTACATGATCCGCAGGAATGCAGCGAACAGTAAACATAACGGCGCGAAATTTATATCCCTTCATTACACTAATGAAGTACTAAATTTCCCTTGCTCGAAGCCCGAATCTTCATCAACCGAATCTTTACTTCTACTTTTTTTTTACATCGCCCGCTTTTCGCAGGTATAAAAGACTGAGAATCAATCCCTTTTGTTCCGACTCCTTCGCCTTTTCCTTCACTTTTGCCGAATATATACGGACGTCGAAATTCCTGATTATTCCATGAATAAATGTTTTAAATTACGTGAAGCACCTTTTACCAAAATCACTAAAACAAAAAACCCCAATTTTTAAATAGTTTCCTTTCCTCATACACAGAGAAAATGGGAGAAAAAAAAAGGGACCTGATTAATATTTATCAGTTTTACCGAAGGATAAAAGGACCAGCCGAAAACTTCATCCTTCTCGGACGTTGATAAATTAATTTCGCCGAAGAAATGATTCATGCTTTTAACTATTTTACTTCTATTCATTTACTTAATACTTCTTAAAAGCTTTCCCATAAGAAAATGTACGTTTATACGCACAATTAGATTGGAAAAACGTTTAAATGAAAACATCGCTTTGAACTTTACATTCAACTAAAAGTTTCGAGCTTTATTAGATTCTAGTTCTAAATACATTCAATGATTTAAGTTTATCAAAAACTAAATATACTAAACTAAAAAACATGTACAATTTCTTTGTGAAAAGTAGATGATGTGGGTTTCTTCGGCGAAGCGACGTCAACGCAATAATTGCGTCTTTGTTGTCATTTAAACGAGCTTAAAAAAAGCTTAAGTCCGTGCTTCCCGGACGAAAAGCTGCCTTTGAGAAATATGAGGAAAGTATTATTGAATAAACTTTTCCTTCTGCCGAAGGAGAAGAATAAAAAAAAGATCTTATACGCTCCAACGGATTCGCTGCACAAGGCAGAATGGAAATACAGATTTCACATACACAGCTTAATCGCTTTTTTATACATTTGTGTATTATATATACCTTACATAAGCTTACAGAAATCTTCCGTGTTATTGTCGAACGGAAATCAATCGACCTGAATATTTTACAAAACCTTTCATAAACGAAATAAGTTTAAATTTATGAGCTTTTCTGACTTTAAGTTTATAATTAAGAATTTCATTTTAAATTGTTTAATACAACTTAGTGCGTGAATTTCATTGCAATATTTTTTGAATTTTCAATCTGGTAATAAAATTATTTTATAAAGTAAATGGTATTCACAATAAAGTTATTTTCAATGAACTGAAGTTTTAATAAAGCTCTCTTTTCTTTGATTACGATGTTTTCAAAGAAGTTTTAATACTTTGGAATTTCATGAATGATACAAATGTTTCTTTTTTCGTCCCAATTTTGTTTAGAACTGTATTGGGTCCAACTGAAAGGAAAGTTCAATTCCGTCGAATTAAGCTTCATTGGAAAGAAGCTCTATTAAGTTGTAAGTTGTAACAAAAATTGGTTCACATTATTACTGTGTTTCCTTCATATTGGAGCGATGGAACTTGGTCGATATTTGCAAAATACTTCTCCTCAGAAGGTATAAAACTTACATAATTTCAGCGTTGGGCGAGATGCCGTAACTCCAATTGAAATCAAGAATAAACGAACGAACACTTTGGCAAAACTCTTTCAAACAATATAATAATACTAATAATAAAAGCGCACTGTACTCGTTAAAATGTATCGTTGCCCTTCGTACAAATAGATTTCACATATCACCACTTCAGTAAAAGCTCAACTGGTGCGCGCGTATCAAGCACATGCATCGTAAGCACATTCTCTCTCGGGAGGTGTGATTCCAAAAGCGTAAGCACGATGTTTACCACACGAGGCTTCGCGTTTGACTGACTGGACTCGGCGGAGCTTTCGAACGCTACGTGAATTGCGCTCCGGGCACGAAGAGCTGAAGCCTATACTTCGTTCTTGGAAACCGGAATACGGGGAGGGTTGTAGTGGGAGAGACGAGCAGATCGGGTATGGTGAGCATGGGGCAGGCGCGCGCTCGCTACAACCG